>OZ025296.1:316616329-316819829 GCA_964019185.1 Maratus speculifer | reverse complement strand
GAACTCTCTCAGAGAGTTTTAACTCTCTCGGGCTAGATACAGGAACAACCATTCACTCTCATTGGCTATAAAGCTTCGCTTTTACTGATTGGCTGTTGTGGGCGTCTTTATTTCAAGCGCGTGCGCAAACGTTACCTTTGTTCAGTTCAGAGATACAGTGACATTCGCTGAGATATCTTAGGTAAGTTTTTCAATGTGAACAGGCATCCAATTCCGGGAGGGTCCACTTCAAACACGGCGATCTTAAGATATCTTATATCTGCGGTGTGAACAGGGTAAAACACCCTAACAACTTACCATCGTTTTCTTCCTGGATGTCTCTTGCCTGGAGATCAGGCCCATAGAAATCTCCCCCGCAAATCATGCTTAACGCCTCTACGAGCCGTCCGCCGCACAGGCGATAGGGTCCTCGCTTTGAAACAGAAGCGAAATTGCAGTGAGATAGGATAAAGACGGAAGAGAGAAGCAAGAAAAGTGCTGCAAACTGCAAAAAAAGAAAAATTAATAAATAGGTGAATGAAATGTAATTTAACGAATTATAATTACCATTTGGAAAATGATATTTTCAAAGGCTAAAATTTTAGACTTGTAAATAAATTCTATATTTAAAAATATAATAATAATAATAAACATCATTTTTAGTGGCTTATGTAATAATATAATCCCTTGTTTTTGTTGTTTCCTGCTCATTTCTAATTTATTTCAGGGGACATTCGGAGTCATCTATCTTCCTTTTATTTTTTCTTTCACTTACCTTGTTTTCAGTAGCGACACACCGCTAGTTTTTGTGGGAGCAGTCATGTTTTTAGATCAAAACATTTGATTGCTTCACTTCACTTCATAGACATCGCGATTCATCTGGTTTTCAAAAGTTGTGAAATGAGTTTTTTGTAGGTACTAATTTATAAAGTTTATTTTTGGCTGATTTAAGTTTTAAATGTTTAAATTAAATTATCTAGCTATTTTGAAATGTAAATTATAAGAGAATATTTTTGTAGGCAAATTTATTTTATGCAAAACATCTGTTTTGGCCCCTGGCACAGAAATTTAGGGGGCACGCCAAATTTATACTACCATCATTTTTGGCAGCACTGTTACATGACAAAGTTGGGAGAAGGGGGGCGCAATTATCTCTTTGCACGCCCCTGGAGTCAACACTAGACATGAGAGGGAGGGATTTTCCCGAGCCCATCTCCTATATTTATCTTTGATCCCAAAATCTGTGACACATTGCCCTGATTATTTTACTTCGCTGTAGTTTTTCATAACAGTTTTCCTCTTATCGATAAAATAATTTCTGATGCTTTTCAAATTACAGTCGACTATTCAGGGGGTTAACCATACAAAAGAATTAGGTTTGGGCACCGGGAACTGGAAAACTGTCCGTTAAATAGAGGCGTTCGTTATTAACGCATGTCCATTCTGGAGATTTTTTTTTAAAATAATACAGTAATGTGAATTTTAATAATACAGTAATGTGAATTTTAATAATACAGTAAATGTGAAACATTTTATTGTCAACACTATATTTTTCAATTTCAAATGACACCTTTTAATACATTTTCATTTATTTGTAAATTTTAGATCAAAGCAATTCTGAATCAATTTTAATACATTGAAATTTGTTTTAGGACTTATTAGGTATAAAAATTAGAAGTAAATAAGAAAATAAGTAAAAATCAGAACTTTGAAAGGTGTTATTGGGCACTGGTAGTACTACATTTCATTTTCATTTACTAGAAACATTCTATTGTACTTATCATACTCTGCTAATTTATTGAAGAGCCAATTGGCTGACATTAGAAAAGGTAGAATGTACAAATAACAAAGTCCTAAATGCGCGGTTCTTTTTTTTTTTTTTTTTTTTTTTTTCAGACCGCTATAATGACGTAATGCTCATTTCGTGTGCCTGCATTGGTGCATTCGAGCATCACGTGATTCCAGCGGAATAAACCATGGTAGCCTGTCTTTTTCGTTAGCCTCGGTCCTATATTAAATACGTCATGGATTAAACATAAATATTCTTAGAAAATCTTCATAAAATTTAAATGTTTCAAACTTTAAATAAAATTTCAGTTTGACGATTTTCAGTATTGCAAATTTGTAAACTTCTGAGCGTCGCATGATTGAAAAAATGTACTATTAAATGCAATTTGAGTGAAAGATAATATCTCAATCTGTTTTTGAGTTAGTAATTCTTTTGTAGATTTTAATACTATCTTTTTTGTCGTCGTGACGACAGAAGTATTTCAATTCTGTACATTAAAAATGGACCTATCAGAAAACGAATAAAATCCGTATAAAGAATATTTTCATTTATTCTTTAACAAGGAAGTTAATTTAAATTTATTATTTATTTTAGTCGTATAAAATCAGCCGCATCAATAACAAGTAAGAAAAATCATGCGTTAAGCATAGATTATGAAGCACTTTCCAACACTTAATGAAATCTTTAACAAAACTTTGTTATTTAGGGAAATAATAGTGTATAGCCAAATATACCCAAATATGTATTCCAGTACATTAGAACAGCCCTGTATTTCATATGTCAGTTCATATAATGGGAAAATTTAGCTTAGCAAGAAAATACCCTGTAGCTTGAAATTTCTTTTTCAGCAATTCATACTATTAGATGGAAACCATACTTGAATACTTTTGTTCAGCCCTGTAGTTTACATTGTACCTTTATTACACCTCAGCATTACGCTAAAATTTATTGTAAACTAAAACACTTTTAAAACAATTGAAATCACATTCTCATAAATCATCATTCATAGGCGTCCATGTACCGAATTCTTTGCGTGGCCCTGTATATCCCTTTATCTACATTCTGCAAACATTTCTCAGTAAATTGAATGCAGCTCAGCGTAAAAATGCATAGCTTATTTAAGAACCAAATTTAAATAATTTACGCTCATATTCAGTAACGTTTGTGAACTCTTTTGGGTAGCCCTGTATATCAACTATAGCATTTATACACACCATATAATGTGCATATATTTAGCGAAATATAAACGCGAATATCATAATTAAAATGCATTTCATCCCTCCATCAGTCATCATCGGACACATATACGGTACTTCGGAAAGAATATACTATTTGAAATCTTTTGTATGGCCCTGTAAATGCTATGTACTTCATATTATGCAAGACAGTAGCGTATACTTTATATAAAGCTTCAGTGACATATGTCAATTTTATTATACGTGAAAAAGCTTAATATATTTAAAATATGTCACACATAATTCCCCCTTTTACCATTATCTAATGGAATTCTTTTGTGTGGCCCTATAAATGAATAATAGCTACATTTTCACCTTATATTTTATAGAATGCATATTTTAATATGTTTGACAGGGTATAACATCTTTAAAATTCCTTTGAAACGATTTTCCCACATAGGCCGTAATGTAAAAGGAAACTTTTGATTCGCCCTGTAGATAAACTAATCATGGTATAAACATCATTTTCGATAGGACTTGTGCTAGGATAAACGTCAATAACGTCCTAAAATTTCATGGCAATCCGAGTTTATTAACGATTTTTCCCCATGGGCCGTAATGTAATGGAAAACTTTTGATTCGCCCTGTAGATAAACTACTCATGGTATAAACCTCATTTTCAATAGGATTCGTGCTAGGGTAGACGTCAATAACGTCTTAAAATTTCATGGCAATCCGAGTATATTAACGATTTTTCCCCTTAGGCCGTAATGTAATGGGAAACTTTTGATTCGCCCTGTAGATAAACTAATCATGGTAAAAACTTCATTTTCAATAGGACTTGTGCTAGGGTAAATGTCAATAACGTCCTAAAATTTCATGACAATCCGAGTATATTAACGATTTTTCCCCATAGGCCGTAATGTAATGGGAAACTTTTGATTCTCTCTGTAGATAAACTAATCATGGTAGATATTTCATTTTCAATAGGGTTCGTGCTAGGGTAAACCTCAATAACGTATAAAAATTTCATAGCAATTCGAGTATATTTACGTGAGTTAGAGCGCGGACAGACGACCAGATGGACAGACGGACAGACGGACAGACAAACCGAATGAATAAGCACTTTTCAACTTTGTTGGAAAGTTCTAAAAATTACACTGTGTATATGCAAAACCTCAGGTAGGAAAGACTCAGTAAAAAGAGATCAAACTATGCATGTGGCCTTTATTAACTAGAAGCGAGCATTACACTATCATGTGATGTTAAAAATAACATGACATCACCAGGACCGTAGCTAGAAATGAATGGGGGGGGGGGATGTGAAGAGAATGTAGGGACGGCTCATAATTTTTTTTTCTCTTTCTCTCTCTCTGACGCAGAAAGATAAATTAATGCATATTCACACTGCAGGTACTATATTTCTTATTAGACAGTTGTAATAACTTCATTTTATGCTAAGAAAAGTATAGGATGATGAAAATTTTGAATGTATAACTGGTACAAAATTAAGCATCATTTTAGCTTCGTATGTACAAATAGGATGAGGGAGTATTAAAACACTTTTTTTAGATACAATTTAGTAATTCTGCAAAAATGTGAAAGGATCTCAAAACTAAATTAGATGCTTGATCAGAATTCCATTTGAATTTTCGGAACAGAAATTCATTGAGTGACGTTGGAATCTTCTCCAGGGGCGGGGGGGGGGGGCTCAAAATATTTTAGGGGGGGTGAGGACTAAGCCGCCCATACCGCTTCCTTAGTTACGGCCCTGGACATCACAATCATGAGATCACAAGGATTCAGATATCTCTCAGATACCTCTAGACCGTGAGTAACAATCATTTTCCAAAAAGTTATCCAAAAAAAAAGTGTATGGTTTTTATTTACATTGTACGAAAGAATATAACAGATTTCAAGCTGCAACATTGAACTTTAAAGGACATTCGCAAGCGTGCTTTGCAAATTTCTCGTTTGTATTTCAATTTTTTTAAAGGATTCTTTACGCCTAAGTACAGGGAAGGTGAACCTATGGCACGCAACCAGAATATTTTAGGCATGTCGTTGAGTGAATTTTTACAAAATAAGATGGGATTACACAAAATACACGAATTAAAACAGGCTGAGCTTTTCTTTTCTTTTTTTCTATTTTTTTTTCTTTGTGGAATTAATTTAAATTCAGCATATCTATATAATTTATATAGGATGACACAAAAGATGATATTTCCTCCACTATTGTTAGTTACTGCTAAGTTGTGTTTTCAAATGAGTTTTTTGTATTCCAAATTGTTTACATAGACATCATCTTTCACCTTATTTAAATGGTGAAGTTTTGTTACCGCATTCGACATATGTTGTATTGTAATGTGTTTCATAATCTACGCTTGATGTATGATTTTTCACTCTTGTTGATTTATTTTGATTGCCGGCACTATAGTCATGAAAAAACACAAAATATTTAGAAAGCAAATTTGAAAAAAAAGTGACAACATTTCCCAGCATGTAAGAAGCACCACCAATGGCCGAGAGTTTCTGCTGACAAAGCTGGTAGACGGGAGGGACTGGGTTTGAACTCAATCACGTCCGTTGGCCTATTGTTCGAAGTTTTCCATGGTTTTTTTTCGAACCTTGCGTATTCTTTTGTAAATACGAGGTAGGTTCCCTTAGAAAGACCCAGGGCTCTACCCTCCTTATGATTATATTCTTTATACACATAATCGACCAACATAAAAACAACAACATTATATTCCCAGAGATATCGTCGGGAATGTAATGCAAAAATATGTCCTCCTCCCCATGGAGAGCATTTCTCACTGAGTTAATATTCGTCGTGTAAATGATCAGTTATAAAACAAACAAACAAACAAATCTGGTACATTTGAAATCCTAGACTAACGTAACTTTTCGATGTCTGTTACAATTTCATTTGGATAATACTTTTAATTTTGCGAACGAAAAGGATTAAGATATTGTTTCCTTTCTATACTGCAAAGTCCATACTAGAAGAAATCGCATTTTCTTACATAAATTCAACAAGTAAGAAAAATCATGCGTTAAGCATAGATTATGAAGCACTTTCCAACACTTCCTGTAATCTTTAACAAAACTTTGTTATTTAAGGAAATAAGATGCTACTGTCCATATCCAAATAAGTAACCAACACTTTTGAAAAGCCCTGTATGTGATCCGTCGGTTGATATATATATATATATATATACTATATAGTCGAAAAATTTAGTTTAGCAATACAATGTCTAATTGGTTGAAATTTCTCTTTCAGAATTTTATTCAAAAAGATGGAAAATACTTGAATACTTTTTTTCAGCTCTGTAATTTACCCAGTACCTTTATTACACGTCAGTATTTTTTTTAAATTTAGTTCAAACAAAAACCCTCTTAAAACTACTTTTAACTATCACGTTTCGAGAAATTATCATTTATGAGTGACTATGCTGCTAATTCTTTGCGTGATCCTTTATATCATTTTATCTATATTTTACAAACATTTCTTAGTAAACTCAAAGCAGTTCAACGTAAAAAAGAATAACTTATTTAAAAACCACCTTTAAGTAAATTACCCTCATATTCAGAAAGGTTTGCGAGCTCTTTTGCTCGACCCTGTATATCAACTATAACATTTATACACACCAAATAATTTGCAGACATTTAGTAAAACTTAAAAACGCATATCACAATTGAAAATGTATTTCATCCATCCATCAGCTATCATTGATAATATACAAAACTTCGGATAAGAATATAAGATTTGAAATATTTTGTGTGTCCCTGTAAATGCTATGAACTTCATATTATGAGTTAAATATTAAGTCTCAGCGACGTATGTCAATTTTATGATGCTTGAAATCGTTTAACATAATTAAAATATGTCGCAAACATTTCCCCTTTATTATTGTGTAATTAGTTCTTTTGGGTTGCCCTGTAAATGAATAGTAACTATTATTTTCAGTGCATGTTTTACAGAATACATATTTCAGTGCACTTTGCGAATCCATGTAAATTTGAATATGTTTGACAGTATGTAACACCTTTAAAATTCATTTGAAACAATTTTTTACCATTGGCCGCAATGTAGCGGAAAGCTTTTGACTATCCCTGTATATAAACTAATCATAGTAGAAACTCCATTAGAGTTCGTGCTAGGGTAAACATCAATAACATATAAAAATTTCATAGCAATCCGAGTATAATTACTGGAGTTAGAGTGCGGACAGACGGCATCCGGCCAGACGGACAGAAGGCCAGATAAACTGAATGCATAAACACTTTTCAACTTTGTTGGAAAGTGTTAAAAAGAGATTTTGATCTTGAATATCTTATGCAGAGAAATTCCCTTAAAATTGTTGAAATGCAAACGTGAAATTTTCGAAGAACACCTTTTATTTATTTATTTATTTATTTATTTATTTTTTTCAATTCAGCTAGCGTGCGAAATTTGCATAATGTGTTTCTTTTAAAAGCTGTTAAAAGGCGTATATGCATACAAAAAAGGGATGTTGGTATCAAAACAATGTATGCGTTAATACTTAATCTAATTTACAATGAAAATTCAGCATACAATGTTTGTGGACAAAAAAATCCCTTTCCATGATACCTCGTTCATGGTTGTATGCTACATATTCGTTAAATTCAGAATGTAATGTGAAATATAGGCGAAAAATTCCATTAAACGATATTTCATTCACCGTTGTGCATAAAACCGTGTTCATTCACCGTGTTCATGCACCGTTGTGCCCGTCTCCATACGGGCATACTCAGAAAATTCTGAAAAAATTACACAAAATTAGGTAATAATAATATTTTTTTAATTTTAAATGATTCGATTAGATAGTTTTTTGCGTTATTATATAAGGACAGACGGACGGTCAGACGGATGGATTGACCCACGACTATAAGTGCTGCATATTTCATAATCTACGAACTGATCTAAAAATGGCTTACAGCAGAAATGTACGAAATTTACAAAAATGAAAACTTTTTTTTCGTGCATTAAGATACTATTAGTTGAGTCCTCTGGTGATAAAAATTTATCAAATATACATTTTTTTTAAATGTTTTTGCAATTGGAAAAAAGTAAAATAAGCCTCCTACTCCCTCTGACAAAACAGTTTAAAGTCCATAAAAAATCAGTAAATTGAGATATAGTTTCCTAATATAGTATTTGAAAGTAACATTTTTCGCCGAAACGACTGTGCAAAAATTTAATTTGTGCATGTTTAGAAATTAACAAAACTAGCCGCTTTAGGCGACCAGTTTGGTCTCCCTTGAATGTGCACTAAGCATTAAATCGCATTGCTTTTATTCATAATTTATTTTAGATGCTCAATTTTTGCCAAGTTAAAAGATTCTGCTAGAGAAATGGGCACAGATGTCATATACGCACCACATTGGCGCAATTGCAACAAAATGGCAATTATATGTGCTTCACATAGTTACCCGGCTATTGTTATTTATTTATTAATAAACTGTTTGTTTACAATAAAAATAATCATATTTTGAAGCTCTATAATTGCAGCGAAGGAATAAAACATAAATAAATCCAATTTACCACAGCCTAAATCTTACCAAAGGAATTTTGCACTGACGTTGCCATTAAAGAATTAACAAACAATGCTGATTTTTGGGCCACATATGTTAGCATAATATCTATGTATAGATTGCAATAATAATTAAAATAATGCCGGTGGCAACACCAGCTTTATGTCGTCACCGTTAGTCACGGTCGTTGCAACAACTGAGATCCAGATAATTATAATCAGTTTTTTTTTAATTTATTGATGCCATTTTCTCAAACAAATTCAAAGTTTTTGCCCGGGTGAAAAATGAAATAAAAAATAAAGAACGCGCTATGGAATTTTTTTCCGATTTTTTTAGTAGCGGATAGGGAAAGCTTAATGCAACAATGTTAAAACTTAGACTGCATAACGAAACGGGGAAAAAATCAAAAAATCCCTACAGGATCATTCCATGTGAATTCAACCAGACCTTGTAAACCGACCCACAGGGATTTTGATGATACTTTGTGTACACACTAATTCTAACATGAAATGATTCCATAAGAAATTTTTCCTTCATAGACCTCATAGTTTGTGAGATATGGGGGGGGGGGGGGTCCAATTCTTGGGATTTTCTCAAATCGCACATTTCTGAGTCTGTATTTTGAGATTGCAGTTCCATCTTCAAAAAATTGTTTCTCTGGATCTAAAACATGAATCATCTTAAAAATATCACTGTAAGAATATAAAAAGATGCAGATTTTAATAAAAAAATATTTAAAAAATTTATTTGTAACATTTAGGATAAAAAAAATTAGCCAAAGTTGTGAGTTATGGTTATTTTTCCAAATTTTTGTGACTTAACCAAAAAGTCTGTACACAAAAAGGCAAATTAAATTTCCAATTTCTTTTTGTTATAAATAAAAGTTTACACTTTGGGCTTTCTATCTATGAAATAAAAATGATGTCTTTCGCACGGCTTATGCAAAAATTTTGGGTACTTTCCAATTAGCCGGATGCATGTTTTATTTTTACATATTACATATGCACTCAAAAAGGTAAATGAAATTTCCAATTTCGTTTTGTTTTAAATAAAAGTTTACACTTTGGGCTTTCTATCTGTGAAATAAAAATGATGTCTTTCTCATGGCTTATGCAAAAATTTTGGGTACTTTCCAATTAGCCGGATGAGTGTTTTATTTTTACATATGTATAGATCTATATAAACACAGATGTATTATACATGTGCATATGTATGTATATATACAGTATATTGATATATATATGTATAACACTGGTGCCCGTCTAACCGAAAAGTACCAAATTTTGCCTTGTTTTGAGAATCTGCACCAATTAAAGGAAAAAAATCTGATTAAGTTTAGCTGTGGTACTAAAATAATTACTGGAATTTCTATGAGTTATTGAATTTAATGTTATTTGATACATGTTTTTTTTATTTGCAAAATAAAGTTTAGGCTTTGTTTTTTCTGATTCAAAAAAAATCTGACTGTATTATGTTTCCCCATTAAATTTAGGGAATGGTCCATATATTTCATTTCGTTATTTAATAATGGGCATTTTTTGCTAATCTAAAAAATCTCTTACTTTTATTTTCAATAATTAAACTCAAAACAGATATTTTTTTTTTTTTTTTTTTTTTTTTTTTTTTTTTTTTTTTTTACAGCATAAAATAAATAATTTTTTCTCCTCACATTTCCATTCTTTCTTTTGAATGCTTATATATTAATTATTTGTGTTTAAAAAATGTTCAAAACCTTGTATTTCCTTTCCTTGGGTAATTTTAATCAGTTTAAATATTTATATTGGCAAGTTTAAATACACAAATGTTTAACAGAACTTAAATTTGTTTCAATAGTCTGAAAGGTTTAATTGCACCTGCCTTGTATAAACACCTTTTGATAAAGGCAGGGTAATGTTCGTTAGTGTAAGCAGATGTTTTGAAATCAATTTAATCAAATTATTGTCATTCTGTTGTTTCTTATCATAGAAGAATGATCTAACTTTTACTGTGCTACTAAAAATATATACTGATTTTTACATATTTTATAGTTTGTGATATGTATAATTTTTTTTTTTTTTTTTTTTAATATGGAGCCTGATATTAAACCTTCTACTAGTCTTCAGGCTTGCAGTATTGTAATATTAACTGGTTTAGAATGTCACAAAACTAGCTATACAAATAATAGAGAAATAGATTACATTGATAATTTCTGTGATTCAGAAAAAGAACTTTTATTACTTGGGACTATTGCATTTATAAAACAAAAATTAAGTGAAAACCGTTTGATTAATATATGTGAGCATCACAGAATTTGGCTCTTAATGAAATATGAATTTTATCAATATAAATGTGGAGATCCATTTACGCGGCATAAAAAGCAAGTGAAAAAAGCAATTAGGGCAGTTAATAGAGATTTATATACGGCCGAAAAAGTAAACCAAAGTTGAAAGTTATGATTATTTTTCCGAAATTTTGGAACTTTATGAAAAAGTCTCTATACAAAAAGGCAAATGAAATTTCCAATTTGTTTTTGTATCAAATAACATTAAATTCAATAACTCATAGAAACTCCAGTAATTATTTAAGTACCACAGCTAAACTTAGTCAGTGTTTTGGTAAAAATCGTCTGCTTTTATTTATGTGAAAAAGCTCCAGTAAGAAATTGTAGTATTCGTTACCATGGTAATTTATTCTTTTTATTTTATATTTTTGGCAGCATTCTATGTTTTGTTTTTAAGTTGTATGTTTATTCCATGGAGGAAGAATATAGGTGGAGGTGAACTATAATGATTTGGGTGATGCCAAAAATGTAACCCTACATTAAGTCACATTAAGTCCAAACAAAACCACGTGCTTTGATTCGACTATGAATTCAAACCGGTTAAAACCCGTATTTGATTGCTCTTGTTTTTTATTGTCGAATTTTTTATTAGACAGCGCTTCACAGGTAAAAATTTCTTTGATTATTTAATTATATGTGTTTTAAATATCAAAATAGAAAATCTTTTAACATTTTTCTTGAAAAGATAACATTATTTTGCTAATATCTGAAAATCGTTTGCAATCAGAAATCTGTATTTTAGATTAATATTTATTACTTATGTTTTCATACATGATTTTAAAAGAATGTTTTCATTATTATATTTTAAATATTATATAAATGCAATTATTAATATGTAACCAAACAAATTTCTTTTTATATATTCATCTTGATTTTTTTTATCCCTGAATTATTTTTTTAGAATAAATCTATTTGTAATATCGAAACCCTGTATTTATGCTTCATTTTTCGCATTTAAATGCGATTAATCTTAAAATATGTGTAATTTATTTTCTAATAATTTTAAAAACATGATAAGAATCGAAATTTTTATTGCGTGAAAATCAGCTCATTTATTTTACAGCTCTCAAATTTTATTATGCTTTATATCTGTTGTTTTTAGGTGCTTTCGTAATTATGTAAATACGTAGCACAACCTATAGTTGTCGTTCAGTTCATCCGTCTGTCTGTCCATTCGCATATAACAACGCAAAAACTACCCAACCGAATCGTTTGAAGTTTAAAATACATAATTAATGCATAATTTTGTCAAGTTATTTCAAATTTTATGATAGATCAATTATGCATAGATCAATTACAGGACAATTAAAAGTATCCCGTTACATTACGGTCAAGGGGGGAGGGGGGGAGTTTCAAATGCATTTTAATCATTTGAAATTTAAAACAAACAATTATTACATAATTTTGTCGTGTCACTTCAAATTTTATAGAAATTGGATGCATAAATCAATTACAGGAACAATAAAAAATATTCCATGACATTACGGTCAATGGGAAAAAAGTTTCAAATGCATTTTAATGGTGTTAAACTAATTCAAACATAATAAAACTGACATGAACCTATGAAGTATATATATATATACTAAAATATTCATTCTGTACAATCTGTGATCCAAAGAATATTTATTTTTAAATTACAGGAGCACACAAAAGTATTCCACTACATAAAGCTATACGGAGAAACATTGTTTGTGGGGCGTGTTTTAATTACATTAAACTATTTCGCATTTTATGAATATGATATACGTTGCTGAGGTGCAATAAAAATTACTTCCTGTATTTTTACAGGAACACAAAAATTTCTACTACTATAATGTAACCGAGGTACTGTCTATTATATCAGCAAGATCTGAATATTTTAAAAACTTCGTTATCGTATGAACGCACCTCATTTGCTACGCTTCACGTGTAATTTCCAACTAGTTTATTAATTGTTTCTCAAAATTTTTTATTGATAATGCTGTTATTTTGAAGAAGTAAAATTTTTATATTTGTCAAAAATTGTTCTTATTAATGTAAGGCATGACTATATGCTAACAATATTTGTTTTAAAACATGTTTTGGAATTTTTTAACAACGTTGTAAGTATTAAAATTAGCTCTGTTTCAGGCGGAATACTGTTTATGTGTCGGATTCGAATTCAAATATTACCGGTTCAGATCGATAAAAAACATTTATATTGGATTCCGATTTGAATAGAACTTTCGTGTTCAAGTAAAATACAACCCGACCCATTCAAGGATCTAGTCTCGCTGCAAATTTAACATACATTTTTATTTGTGCAGCTTTAAGCGTTGCGCAAATAAGCAAAATTATAATATCATTTTTTTATAATGTTGCAATATTATAATTTTTCAAGATTACAATTTAAGCAACATTATATCATTTTAAACACTCTTACTTTCCT
The DNA here is from genome assembly GCA_964019185.1 of Maratus speculifer. Classification (NCBI taxonomy): domain Eukaryota; kingdom Metazoa; phylum Arthropoda; class Arachnida; order Araneae; family Salticidae; genus Maratus; species Maratus speculifer. The sequence continues at coordinate 316,806,603 of OZ025296.1, read as the reverse complement.
TTGCGTGAAATTTTATATCATCACGAAAATTGACATAAACTTGAAACGATTTTTCCCATTGACCATAATGTAATAGAATACTTTAGACTGTCTATACAAATGAACTATAAATTCTACACCTTTCCTTTTCAATAGCGATCACGGTGTAGTACCCGTCAATAACATATAAAAAATACTACGAACATCAAAGTTTATTTACAAGAGTTAGAACTCGGCCACACAAACTGGAGTCATAAACATTTTTCATCTACGTTATAAAGTATTAACCAGTAAAAAAAATCCTGCGTTAAGCATAGATTATAAAACACTATCCAAATTTCCTTAATTCTTTAACAAATTTTCGTTATTCAGGGAAATAGGTATTACCGCCCATAACCAAATATGTATTCCAATACTTTTGTACAGCTCTGTATTTGATTTGTCGGTTGATATATATACTATATCATGGAGAAATTTAGTTTAGCAAAAAAAAAAAATGCCTAGCTGGATGAAATTTTTCTTTTGGCAGTTTATACGAATAGATGTAAAACACGCTTCAATACTTTTGTTCAGCCCTGCAGTTTATTTAGTACCTTTATTACACGAAAGTATTTTGCTAAAATTAATTATATAAAAAAATAAATAAAAAATGTTAATCAAACAACAATACTCTTTAAACTCTTTAAATCATATTTCCAGAAATTATCATCCTTAAACAAACCTCTATCCAGTTCTTTGCGTGATCCTGTATATCATTTAATCCATATTCTACAAACATTTCACGATAAACTAAATGCGATTCGACCTAAAGATGCAAAACTTTTTTAAAAACAAACCTTTAAGTAAATTACACTCATATTCAATATCTTTTCCGAGTTCTTTTGAGTAACCCTGTATATCTTAATTGTGTAACTATTAGCATTTATGCACACCATATAATGTGAATACATTTAGTGACACTTAAAATCGCATATCATAATTAAAAATGCATTTCATCCATGGAACAGTTATCATGCATAATATACCGTACTTCGAATAGAATATGCTTTTTGAAATCTTTTGTGTGTCCCTGTAAATGCTATGCACTTCGTATTATGAGTGAAATAACTCATATTAAGTCTCAGCGACGTATATCAATTTGATTACACATGATACCGTTTACCATCGTTAAAATATGTCGCAAACAATTTCTTCCTTTATTATCATGTAATAGAATTATTTTGTGTGGCCCTGTAAATGAATAACTATTCTTTTAGCTGCATATTTTAGTGCTTTTCGTAGATGCAAATAAATGTGAATATGTTTGTCCGGGCGCAACATCTTTAAAATTAATTTGAAACGATTTTTCCCCATTGGCCCTAAAATAATCGAAAACTTTTGACTGTCCTTGTAAATAAACTAATCGTGGTAGAAACTTCATTTTTACTAGGGTTTGTGCTTGTGTAACCTTCAATAACATGGTAAAATTTCATTGCATTCCGAGTATATTTACGAGAGTTAGAGCGCGGACAGACGGACAAACAAACCGAATCCATAAACATTTTTCAATTTTGTTGAAAAGTGTTAATAAAAATTACTGTAAAAATAAAACTTTTAATAATACAATTTTTAGTTCCTATCAAACGTTTTCAATTTCTTATTTAATTTTAATCTGAAATTTAATAATAATAATGACATTTAATAATAATAATAATAATAATAATAATAATTTCCCAATTTCAATTATTTTAAAAGTAAACATTTCTTTTAATAAAAAAATAATAGAACAAAGATCATTTAAAAAATTTAATATTTCTTCTTAAAAATTCTCCAGCTGTAATTCATTTTTTTCAATTCGTCTTATTAATACAAAATCCTTTTTTGGAAGCTTTCCAATTTTCCACGTGCTTTTGTTTGGTACACTAAAATTTGAGCGATAAATGGATTCACATTGCAAACCTTTTTTGAGGCTTAGTTCACCTCCACCTATCTTCTTCCTCCATGGTTTATTCAAATGTAAAAAGATGATGGAATGTTGATAGCCGACCAATGGCTCGCATATTTCAGTGTGAAATAAAACGCATCTACAGTCCATATTTGTTGTGTTTAAGAACCAGCGTTTGTTGTTTTTATTAGTGTAAAATCCGCTAAGACAATGTTTGGTATTACGAACATTTTTGGTCTCAAGTCTAGCCGGAGCTAGTGAAAATTATCAATGTATAAAAAGAACATTTTTCCGAAATCCTTTTCAATGTTGACATTCATAGCAAGGGAAAAAAGAGAAGGTGAGTTAATTTGGCATTCGATTTTATGTGTAAAAAAGAATTAGTACAATTTAGAATTACTTTATTGGTTTAATGTAATAAAAATGACTGACTTGAACACTTTTAAAACCAAACGAGCTGCTTTACGCAGAACTATTACAAATTATATTAAGAAAATCGAAACTATTATTGCGGTGGATGAAATTAATGTGAATGGTTTAGAAGAAAACATTGAGTTGTTAAAACAGAAGGAAACTGAGTTAAAAAAGATTGATCGAGAAATAGAAATTTTAATTAAAGATCCCAAACAGTTAGAGAGCGAAATAGACGGTGCTCAAGAAATTTCAGATAAAATTGATTTATGGAAATTTAAAGGTGAAAAAATATTAAAAATTCAAAATGCTCAGTTAAATAAAAGTGAAAATAAATCTAGTGTAGTTACAGCGCAGGTTTTTGAAAATGTTAAACTACCAAAATTATCTTTACCTACTTTTGGAGGTAATATAACAGAATGGATAGGATTTAAAGATCTTTTCAGTGCTTGCGTAAATAGCAATAAAAATATTTCAAATGCCCAAAAACTGCAATATTTGAAGGCTTCATTAAAAGGTGAAGCATATCGCGTCATCCATTCTATTCAAATTTCGGATTCTAATTTTGAATTAGCATGGAATTTGCTAGATGAAAGATATTCAAATAAAAGAGAGCAAATTTTTGCGTATATTAAACGATTTCTGAGTTTACCTACACTTTAAACGGAATCAGCTATTGCTATTTTAAATTTAGTTGACAATGTTAATGAAATAATTCGCTCGTTAGAAATATTGGACCAACGCATTGATAAATTCGGGGATACATTAATGACGTATTTAGTTTTGCAAAAATTGGATACTTCTACAAAATTATGGTGGGAACGCCAGCCTAAAAGCAATGAGATTCCGAAACTTAGTGATTTAATTGAATTTCTTAAAAATTACGCAAGAACTCTTCAGAATAGTAAACTAGCTGTAAATAAGGTATCTAAACCTACATTTCCGAATAAGAATAATACTTTTGTAGCTACCTCGGTTTGTGGTTATTGTAAAGAAGATCATAGTTTAGCTAAGTGCTCAAAATTTCTTAATTTACCTGTGCAACAAAGAATAGAATTTGTAAAGCGAAATCATTATTGTTCAACTGTTTATCTAACATGCATTTACTCAACAAATGTAAGAGTCTTAATACGTGCCACCATTGTTTTAAGAAACATCACAGTATTTTGCATATGGTAGATTATTCAAGGAATAGGAGTCGTTCAAATAGCAGTATGTCACCACATGTACAAGAATTTGTCCCTCAAAAAGTTGAGTCAGCAAATGAGAATGTGTCGTCTACAGTGTGTGCTTCCCATTATGAGTCAAACGCAAAGAGTAATCAAAAGACTCATATTTTGTTATGTACCGCATTAATAAAAGTTCAAAATTATAAACAAGAGTTTGTAAAATGTAGATGTTTGTTGGATACAGGTTCTCAAAGATCATTCATTTCTCGAGAATGTGTAAACAAATTAGGATTAAAAGTGAAAGACAGTTCTATTTCTGTCTTATGTTTAGGAACATTTAATACTGTGAGTGATGGAGAAGTAGATTTATTATTCACTTCTCACTTCAAAAGTGATCTCAGAGTATCCACATTAGCGTTCGTAATGGACAAAATCACAGATAACATTCCCTATGTGTCTTTGCCTTTAAACATTTGCGATAACTTTAGTGATTTAATGTTAGCTGATCCATTATTTTATAAATCACAAAAAATTGATATTCTTTTTGGTGTAAATGTATTTATGCATTTAATGACTGGGGAACTTGTTAAACGTGAACCTAACCTTCCATTTGCCTTAAATTCGAGACTTGGGTGGATAATCTCAGGTACTACAAATTTTGAAACGCTAGCAAATGATCCAGTACATGTAAATCATTTAAGTACAAAAACTGATGAGCTAATAAATTCATTTTGGGAATTAGAAAAAATTCCAAATGTGCCACTTTTAACACTTGAAGAAAAACTTTGTGAAAAACATTTTGAGAATTCTCATTTTAGAGAAAAATCAGGTCGCTATTCAGTCGCATTACCATTTAAACATGATCGAGATAGTCTAGGTGATTCTCGTCAAACGGCGTATAGAAGATTTCTTTATCTTGAGAAAAGATTAATATCCATGCCAGAAATTTATGATCCATATGTTCAATTTATGAAAGAATATTTAAATTTGGGGCATATGGATCTTATTTCAAACAGAGATCATGGATTGGAGAATAAACATTATTACATCCCACACCATTTTGTCTTGAATAATTCTAGTTTAACTACCAAATTAAGAGTCGTTTTTGATGCGAGTGCTAAAACCACAACAGGTGTTTCTTTAAATGACACTCTAATGATAGGTCCTAAAACACAAGATGATTTAATTTGCATTTTATTGAGATTTAGATTTCATAATATTGCAATAACAGCTGATGTAAGAATGATGTATAGACAAGTAAAAATTCATGAAAAGGATAGGGATTTTCAGAGAATTTTATGGAGAGATAGTCCTGAAAAACCAATAGAATTGCAGAATATGCTAGGAAAAGGTGGTTTTGAGCTACATAAATGGTGCACAAATGAATTATCACTGTTGAAAAACGCTGAGTTTGCAAACATAAGTAATGATAATATACATAATATAGTGGGCAATAAGGCCATAAAAGTTCTAGGAGTTGAATGGCATCCTCATAATGATATGTTCAAATGCAATTTCAGTGATATGGATTATCAAAATGTCCCTACTAAAAGAATTATTTTGTCATATGTATCAACGCTTTTTGATCCACTAGGGTGGATTGCACCTTTTGTAATTTTAACTAAAATTATTCTTCAGCAGCTGTGGAAATTACAATTATCATGGGATGATCCAGTACCAGAAATTATTAACCAAAAGTGGAAAATTTTGTGCCATGAAGTCAAACTCTTAAATTGCATATATATACCCAGAAAAGTCGTCTTGCCCAATTATTCTCGATGTGAACTTCATGGATTCTGCGACGCTTCAGAAAAGGATTATTCCGCCGTTATTTATGTTAAAACTTGTAATAACTCGAACATTGATGTGAAACTTTTAGCAGCAAAGACTCGAGTGGCACCCTTAAAGCCCATCACGATTCAAAGACTCGAATTATGTTCTGCAGTATTACTGACACATTTAATACAAGCTGTTAAATCAGCATTACATATAAAACCAGATTTAGTGCGCGCATGGAGTGATTCAAAAATTGTGTTGTCATGGTTAACATCAGATCCTAAAAGATGGCAAGTATTTGTAGCCAATAGAGTTGCAGAAATTCAATCCATATTACCAGCTGAAAATTGGAGCCATGTGGATGGAAAGGAAAATCCTGCTGATTGTGCATCTCGTGGATTATTTCCAGCAGAATTACTGTCTCATGAATTGTGGTGGAATGGACCACCATGGTTAAGAAGCAGTGAGGTTCCAGTGAATAAACCTATTCCAATAAATGAAGAAGATTTACCAGAAGCACGGAAAACATCATCACTTGTAATTTCTGAAACTGCAAAGGAACTTGATATTATATCGAAAATATCCTCGTTTCCAATGTTGCAACGCATATTTGCATGGATATTGAGATTCATCTCCAACTCTAAGGCAACACGTCCAGAAAGAAATACATCCTTTTTATCAAGCAAAGAAATTCAAGCCGCAATACGTTGCATTATTAGAATAGTTCAACAGATGAACTTTAGTAAAGAAATCCATTGTTTAGAATCCGGAAAAGAATTACCTGGAAATAGCAGTCTCATTTGTTTGTGTCCTATTTTAGATGATGACAAAATATTGAGAGTCGGAGGGAGATTGAAAAATGCACAGCTGTCAGAGAATGAAAAACATCCAATCTTACTACCATCAAAGCATCATGTGACTAAGATTATAATTCAACATTTTCACGAAAAATATTTACATGCAGCTCCAGAACTTCTTCTTTTTTTAATTAGGCAGAAATTTTGGATCGTTGCTGCCAGATCAGCTATTCGTAAAATAGTGAGAACTTGTGTTACGTGTTGTAGATACAAAGCTCAATCTGCAAAACAAATAATGGCTGATCTTCCAGCATCCAGAGTAACACAATCACGACCATTTAATCGAGTTGGAACAGATTTCTCAGGACCATACATGATTAAATATCGTGCTGGACGTGGATCAAAATCATTTAAATCATATGTCTGTGTATTTGTCTGCTTCGTGATCAAAGCAGTCCATCTTGAAGTCGTAGAAGATCTTTCAACAAAGGCATTCTTAAGTGCATTAAAACGATTTATTGCAAGAAGAGGAAAACCTCTTGAGATTTTTAGTGACTGTGGAAGCAACTTCAAAGGTGCAAAAAAGGAAATCAACAAGTATCTATTGCAGTGCAAGCAGAATGAAGAAATTAACAAATTTCTGTCGTCAGAGGAAATAACTTGGACATTTAACCCGCCTTCAGCTCCACACTTTAGTGGACTGTGGGAATCTGCAGTAAAATCAATGAAATCGCACCTTAAGAAAACCGTTGGTGATACTGTGTTAACTTATCCCGAATTCCAAACCCTGGTTACGCAAGTTGAAGCTTGTCTCAACTCTAGACCATTGTGTCCTATATCATCTGACCCAACAGATTTAACTGCTCTAACACCTGGCCATTTTCTAGTTGGAACTTCTCTGACTGCCATACCTGAACAAGATCTGAGTCACAGTCCCTTAAATCACCTTGATAGGTGGCATGTGAGGCAGTTCATGCTTCAGCAATTTCGGAAAAGATGGAGCCGAGAATACTTGTCTCAACTTCAGCAAAGAGCTAAATGGCAAAAATGCCACAAAGATTTGCAAGTTAATGACTTAGTTCTCATCAAAGATGACAACCTTTCACCGCTAAAATGGAAACTAGGAAGAATAATAACTGTTCATCCAGGTTCAGACAATAGAGTCAGAGTTGTCACGATTAAGACTAATAGTGGTATCATAAATCGACCAATAGTGAAACTCTGTCCCCTTCCTATAAAACACTAAAAACTATGAACTATAAACTTTCTTTTTTTTTCATTTTTTTAATTTTGCATTAATTTTATTTGTGTTATTAATTGTTTTTTCATTATAGTAAAACTGTAAGGAGACCACTTAGCCACTTGTTGAAATCCTAAGGGATTTCAACGGGGGGCAGGATGTTTTGGTAAAAATCGTCTGCTTTTATTTATGTGAAAAAGCTCCAGTAAGAAATTGTAATATTCGTTACCATGGTAATTTATTCTTTTTATTTTATATTTTTGGCAGCATTCTATGTTTTGTTTTTAAGTTGTATGTTTATTCGAATGTAAAAAGATGATGGAATGTTGATAGCCGACCAATGGCTCGCATATTTCAGTGTGAAATAAAACGCATCTACAGTCCATATTTGTTGTGTTTAAGAACCAGCGTTTGTTGTTTTTATTAGTGTAAAATCCGCTAAGACAATGTTTGGTATTACGAACAGTCAGATAGCCCAGTTAAACTGATGGCATTGAGCTCACAGGCTACTCATACTAATTGTACATTATAGCCTTGTATTTTCGTTAATTCCGTTCGAAAAAAAAATTAAGAAGGGGAAACAGCTCTCCCCTTTCTCCTTTTTCATACTTAATCATTGAACCTCCTAAACTATCAAGTACATTATCATATTAAAAAATCTATTTCTAAAATTCAGAGCAAATCGGATAATTCTTAATAAAAACCCATTTAGCATTTATATAATTTAAGAGGAGTTATTCCCCTCTTTTATACTGAACCATTAAACTTCCAAAACTATTCAGAGATTTGAACGAAATCTGACAATTCTGATTGAAAAATCCATTTATAAAAGTTAAGGGGAGGGGCATTAGAACCCCCGTTCCCCCTGTTTATACTTATTCAATGAACACCTAATAACAGCCACGGACTCGCCTCATCAGAATGATCCTATATCTAAATTTTGAACGAAAACTGTTAATTCTGCATGAAAATCCCGTTTATATCAATTAAGGAGGGGGGCATGAGCCCCCCGTTCCCCCTATTTATACTTTTTCAATGAACACCTAATAACAGTCACGGAATCGCCTCATCAGAATGGTCCTATATCTAAATTTTGAACGAAAACTGTTAATTCTGCATGAAAATCTCGTTTATATCAACTAAGGGGAGGGGCATGAACCCCCCGTTCCCCCTCTTATACATATCGAATGAACTCCAAAAACTAATCAGGGAAGCGCCTTATCAGGATATACCTATATACAAAATTTCAAGTGGATCCGATATTTTTATCATGAGTTATCGCGTTACGCACGAACGCACGTACGAACGTACATACAGAACGGACGGGCACATAAGCTCTCAGGCTATGATAGCCTGTGAGCTAAAAATTGGAAAGTTAGCTGTGCAATAATAAATATTTTATTACTTGACAACTTTAAAGAAGGATTTCAAAAGGTAAAAGAATATGAAAATGAAACAAATTTTCTTGAAACAGCCTTGAAATACGCTTCCGTACAACAAATTAAATATTGATTCTGTAAATCTTTTTTTTTTTTTTTTTGTCGTAGATGTACAGATGTCATATACGCACCAGGTTTGGCGTGATTATTTTTTAAAGCAAATTCAGAAAAAATCTTGTTGAAATCTTTTTTAATACCAGTTACTATAAATTTTTAATTTATTTTCTGTTATTTAAAAAAATTAATAATAATAAATTAAAAAAAAATTATAACTATAAAACAAAACAATTAGTATATTTAAAAAAAAGTAAATAAGGAATTTATTAATAAATAAACAACAATAGCCAGGTTACCCTGTCAGACAAAAACGCAATCTTGGCAATAATTAGGTGACTCTGTGCATATATGATATCTGTACCCTTTTTTTAGGTGCGTTCGTAATTATGTAAATACGTAGCACCTATTGTTGTCGCTCAGACCGTCCGTCCGTCCGTCTGTCTGTCTGTCCGCCTATCCGTCCGCATATAACAACGCAAAAACTACCCAACCGAATGGTTTGAAATTTAAAATACATAATTATTACGTAATTTTGTCATTTCAAATTTTATGAAAATCGGATGGATAGACCAATTACAGGGACAATCAAAAGGATTCCGTTACATTACGGTCATTGGGGAAAAAAGTTTCAAATGCATTTTAAACGTTTGAAATTTAAAACGTATATGTATTACATAATTTTGTCGAGTCATTTCAAATGTTATGAAAATCGGATGCATAGATCAAATACAGGGACAATCAAAAGTATTCCGTTACATTATGATCAATGGGAAAAAAAGTTTCAAATGCATTTTAATGGTGTTACACTAATTTGAACATAATAGAAATGACATGAATCTATGAAGTATGTACTAAAATATATATTCTGTACAATCTGTGATGCAAAGAATATTTATTATTAAATTACAGGGTCACACAAATGTATTCCACTAAATAATGTTATACGGTAAAACATTGTTTGGGGCGTGTTTTAATTATATTAAACTACTTCACATTTTAGGAATAAGATACACGTTGCTGAGGTGTAATAAAAATTACTCCCTGCATATTTACAGGAACACAAAGATTTCGATTACTATACTGTATCCAAAGTACGCTGTACTATATAAGCAAGATCTAAATATTTTAAAACTTCGTTATCGTACGAACGCACTTCATTTGCTACGCTTCACGTGCAATTTCCAACTTGTTTTCTTTTGGCTATTATTATGGAAAATATACATTTAAAAATGAATATTTGCTTTACTCTACTGGTTGAAAATTTATGCATTTAGAGTTTTATAATTACGAATTGACCCTCATACTCCCCTATCCTTTTGGTACTACTTGGTTATCCTGTCGACCAATATCGCCAAATTATACAAATTGCCAAGCTATTCCCCAAATTAAAGAAATTGAAATAACTTTTATTTTAAATAACGAAAGAACAAATAAATCAATAAAATACAAATAAAACTTCATATTAAAAATCACTTGATGGCGTAACAAATACGTGATACGTATTTAATATTACATGAATGAGACATTTTTTATCATTTTTATTGGCATTTAATCTTTTAGTTTGGCGGTAGTATTTTAGTTGACGAATTAACTATATAGTATCAATCTTTTTTTTTTTTTTTTCTACAAGTAATGTTTCGAGTGTAAGACTTTTGTTTGATATTTCTTCATTCGGATATATTTATTTTAAGTGTCTGAATTTTTAAAAATTCAGCATAAAATGGCTATAAATGAAAAAAAATTAAAGATGGATGACAACAGGCAACTGTCCCCATAACAGGGGGGTATAAGGGGATATACGCCGTATACCTTCTGGGTTTTTTAGGAACACCGTATACCCTTTGTTTCTCAAGAAAATTATAGCGTATGCACTCTAGGATACTCTCTGCATTGAGCGTACACCCTCTGTTCAGAGCGCATATTCTCTGTTATTTTTACGACTACACCCGTGGCTATAGGCGGCTTTGCCCCCTCCCCATGAAAAGATACCATGGTCAGTAAATGATGTTATGTTCCGAAAATTCAAATGAAATTCTGTTCAAAAATCTAATTTTATTTTGAGGCCCTTTCGCAGTTTTCCAGAAATACTAAATTGTAACTAAGATAAGACACTCGCCCATACTATTTGTACATAGGAAGCTAACATATTGTTACAGCGTATATTGGGTTCTTTTGATCTTATGGTTAGACAACTTCAAACTCTTGCTCTTAGAAAAGTAGAAAATAATTTATTTACAGACTTCAGAACAACAGAATCTTCGAAACTCACAAATATTACTGGATATTCAAAAATAACTGCTCAAATCTATCGCACAATTACAGCTTTAGACCCCAAAGACTCTTTATACAACGTCTCAACAATTAATAACATTCAAAACAACATAGATGAAACTCAAGCAAACTTGCTTACGCCTTGTTCGCTCAATGACTGACTGGTAAATAATAACCACAGCAGCTCGTATCGCTCTCCTTATATAGGTTCGCAGCATGCGGCGAAGTTTCTACAACCTTCTAGAAAAAACCAGAAAATCACGGAACAACATTCAATGTATCAGTAGACCTAAGGAGAGGTTACCATAAATAGGGAAGGGTTACCATCGCCAACAATCGCCAAGTTTGTCGCCAACTTGGTGATATATCGCCAAATTTGGCGACCAAAATTAGTCGCCAAAAGTGACGCCAACTTGGCGATATCTCTAATATTTCGTTAATCTGCCGTAGACATATACTGAAAATAACAGACAAGTTTGCTTGATAACAGAGACAATGTAACAAAAACTAATATTAGTAAAGAAATGGAGCTTAATAAGATTATTTACATCATTTTACAGTACAAACACTAACTATTTACAAAATTCGTAACACTACCCCCTCCTCAAAGACTGCACGTCCCGGGCAGTGCAATCCTTGAGTTAGAGGTAAACACTTAAAATAAATAAACAAATAAATAAATAAATAAATAAATAAATAATAATAATAAGATTTACATAAATAAGAACTAATTACTATTTACATATTTACAAAAAGTGACTTTCATGACCATGGTCTGAAATTCAAGTTTCGAATTTCTAATCTTTTTCGCCAAAATAAGGGGCTAGCCGGTTATAATGTATGACCTTGGGCTTGGTGTGTGGCGATTTTCGTATGCGTACGACGACGTCATTCAGCCTGTTGACGACTGTGTAAGGACCGTCCCAGTTTCTTTGTAATTTTGGCGACAGTCCCTTACGACGTATCGGATTCCACAACCAAACTTTGTCACCTTCGTTGAACTCATGTCCTGTTGCCTTTGTGTCGTACCGTGTCTTCATCTTTTCCGATGCCAGTCCGATTCGGTTCCTCGCTAGGCAAGGAATCTCCTCAATCCGCGCCTGGAGTTCATCGACATATTCCTCAGGCGATGAAGGAGCATCAGGAGGACGGCCAAACAAAAGATCCGCAGGTAGACGAAGATCACGACCAAAGAGCATTTGAGAAGGGGAATAACCAGTGGCCTCATGAGCAGCACTCCTGTAGGCAAGCAGGGACAGAGGTAATTTCTTGTCCCAGTCCTGTTGATCTTTAGACACCAGGAGGGAGAGGCTATTTAGGATGGTACGATTGAAACGCTCCACCATGCCGTCCGATTGAGGGTGTAGAGGTGTTGTTCGAGTTTTGTCCATGCCGAGTAGTTCACACATTTCCTTGAACACAGCCGAATCAAAATTTCTTCCTTGATCGGAATGGATTTGAAGAGGAACTCCGTATCTGGAAACCCAGTGTTGAACCAGCATGTCTGCTACGGTTACCGCCTCTTGATTAGGAATGGCGTAGGCTTCAGGCCACTTAGTGAAGTAGTCCATGACAACGAGGATGTACTTGTTGCCATCAGATGTTCTAGGAAGAGGACCCAGGATGTCTAGAGCAATTCGTTCGAAAGGAGCTCCTACATTATAACGTTGCAATCGTCCACGGGTGCGCCTCTTTGGACCTTTACGTAGTACACAGGTGTCACAAGTTCGACACCACTTCTCCACATCACTGCGAACATTATTCCAGTAGAAACGCTCTCGAAACTTTTGCAGGGTCTTCATTACACAAAAATGACCTCCTGTGGGACTACCATGAAGTTCTTGAAGGACCATAGAAATTCTCGACTTAGGGAGTAGTAGTTGCCATCTACATGTTTTTCCGTCGTCAGACTCCCATTTTCGGTACAAAATACCGTTCTTCAAATGTAGGGAATCCCAGAGAGCCCAATAACGTTTAGTCGTAGGATTTTAATGGGCCATGTCTTGCCAGCTGGGCTTCCTGTTGGACTCCTCTTTCAGCTCTAGAATTGGCTTAATTTCAGGATCAGCAAGTTGATCTTTACGCAGGCTCTCGTCACTCCACGGATCTTGTGATGATGTAGACCCAGTTGTAACTTGTCTTACTATAGGACCTTTGACATTAAATTTCTTCTCAACCCGGTCGCAGTATCTACAATTCTCTGAGCAGGGTCTTCTTGAGAGAGCATCTGCATTTCCATGTGATGAGCCTTTTCGATGGCGTATCTCCATATCGTACTCTTGAAGCTTTTGTATCCACCTGGCTATCTGGCCTTCAGGGTTCTTAAAATTCAATAGCCAAGTTAGAGAAGCATGATCAGTTCGGATCAGGAACTTTCGACCGTAAAGATAGTGATGAAAGTGGTCTATGGCTTTCACTACAGCAAGAAGCTCTTTTCTTGTTACGCAGTAGTTTCGCTCTGCCTTTGATAAGCACTTGCTGAAATAGGCGATAACACGCTCCTGGCCGTCGATTTCCTGGGACAGTACAGCGCCAATGCTTTCGTTGCTTGCATCCGTATCAAGTATAAACTGTTTATCGATTTGAGGATACGACAGAATTGGAGTGGATGTCAAGGCCTCCTTAAGCTTTTCGAAAGCAGCGTCACATTCCTGTGTCCACATAAATTTTTGATTGCCTTCTGTTAATTTATAAAGTGGTCTTGCAATCATCGAGAAGCCTTTGACGAATTTTCTGTAATAGGTGCATAATCCTAGAAAACTTCGAAGCTGGTGAACATCTGCTGGACGACTCCAATTTTTCACGGCCGATATCTTCTCCGGATCAGTCCTAACTCCTTCCGCCGAAATGATGTGTCCAAGGTAGGCGACTTCATTGCGAAACAAACTGCACTTCGAAGGGCTTAACTTCAAATTAGCTTCCTTTAACTTTTGTAGCACCCGCCTGAGGTTGTTCAGATGTTCATCAAAAGATTTTCCTATGATTATGATATCGTCTAAATAAACAAGACATGCCTCATATGACAGTCCCCGAAGAACCATTTCCATAAGGCGTTCAAAAGTTGCAGGTGCGTTACATAGACCAAAAGGCATTACCTTGAACAGCCATAATCCTTGTCCCGTTGTAAAGGCAGTCTTCTCGCGGTCGTCGGGATGGATCTCTACCTGCCAGTAACCACTCTTCAAGTCTAAAGTCGAGAACCAAGTGTTGCCCGCAAGTGTGTCAAGAGTGTCGTCAATCCTTGGCAGAGGGTAACTATCCTTTTTGGTGACATCATTCAATCGGCGGTAGTCTACACAAAATCTTGTAGAACCATCCTTCTTTCTTACTAATACAATGGGAGACGCCCATGGACTTGTTGATGGTTCGATGACGTCATTTTCTTCCATATCTTTAATTAAATTCTGCACCTCTTCTTGCTTGGCAAAAGGTAATCGTCTAGGGTGCTGTTTAATAGGAGAGTGATCTCCCGTGTCAATTCGGTTTTGTGCCATTTTAGTTCGTCCAAAGTCTTCAGATGTTTGGGAAAATAAACTTTGGAATTCTCTAATTAAATTTTCAGCAGCTTCCATCTGTTTTGGATTTAAGTCTGTATTTTGTAACAAATCCTTGACTAAATTATCTGAAGATTTCTCAGAGTGACTGGAATTTTGACTTATGCACGTCACAGGAGCACATGACGCTATCACCTCTCCTTTCTTGATAGTCCTCGTCTTATCACTGATGTTAGCAATTCTGATTGGAATGGTCTTTTTCGAGAGGTCTACCACAGAAGAAGCCACCAATACTCCTGCTTGTGTACTATTGTCTTCTGGATAATCTATATGGCCAAATCGGTAATTAGTTTCATTTTTAATTACAGCTGGAACTAAAAATTCTGTTCTTGGATCTAGATTGATGTCTTCTTTGGCTATTACTGCTTGTTTACATTCAATTTCGTTATTCAATCCAAAAAGACTTATTTCTTCAAATTTTGAGAGCATTTTGTTATTTTTGAAATCAAGCTTGAAGTCAAACTTCTTCAGAAAATCTAGCCCGATTAAGCAAGGATCTGTTATGTCAGCCACATATGCCGTATGGTAATATTTCGTTCCTCCAAAGTTGATAGTTAAATTTGCCTTTCCATATATGCCTATCTTGTCGCCCGTCACAGTTTGCAGGGTAACGCATGGTGGAGTCCAGATGAGTTTACATTTCAATTTTCGAGCCAAATCTTCTCTTATTATTGTCACATTGGCTCCTGTATCGACAATCATACGGCACTGAATTCCGTTAATAAAGCCTATCACATATAATTCGTTATCACCGCCGCTCATTTTTGATATCTGGAGGATCTTCAGGTGGGGCTTTTCATTCTCTGGCAACCTCCGCCCCGCGAGATGGCCAAAATTTAGTTTCCCTGCTGACTGTTTGAATTTATCTCACGTTCGTGGATTTTGGGGCAATTTCTTCGGAGATGTCCTGTATCACCGCATCCCCAGCACGTGAGATTCTGTCTTCTTGCGCTTGTTCTTCCATATTTTAAAGCTTCAATCTCTTGATTTAATTTCCTAATTTCTTTCAAGACGTCGCTCTCAGTGTCTGAGCTTTTGTTCATCGTTGCCCCTCGGACTGAATGACGATCTCTTCGGCTGGCTTGTGTAGCTGCTTCCAACTTTAAGGCATATAGTTATGCAGCCTTTAAATCCTGTACATCTGCCATTCGTACCGCTCTCTGCACTTCTGGATCTTTTATTCCGTCAACAAAGTACTGCAATGAGAGCATTTCCCGTACATTTGTTGGGCAGTCGATGAAAGCTAAATTTGCCAGACCTTCTATTTCTGAGGCAAACTCTTGAAGGGTTTCACTCGATTTTTGATGGCGGCTCTTCATTTGTATTCTCGTATAATCCTTGAAGAATTTTTCTCCAAATCTCATTTCAAGTGCACAACTTAGAGTGTCAAAATTGAGTTGCGTCATATCGGGCAATGTTTGCAGCACGTCGGCGGCTTCTCCTCTCAAAGACGCTGCCAGTTGACAAGCTTTCACCTCGTCACTCCATTTGTTCGCTTGGGCTACAATGGTGAATTGGGTCTTGTAAACTTGCCGGGAACTCTTTCCGTCGTATGTCGACAGCTTAATGTGCACGGGAGAAGCAGGTGGATTCCTGAATTCTTCATAATTACCACTGCAGGATGAAAGCTTCTTCTCCATATCTTGTATTCTTTCCTCTATTTTACTCTCCATCTTCTTTTCAACATTGCTAACTTCATTCTGAATTTTCTCTTCTACTTCCGCCATTTTCCTTTCCATTTTCTCTTCAACATTACTAACTTCATTCTGAATTTTCTCTTCTACCGAATCTATTCTTCTCTCTACCGACGAGAACTTTTCTTCCAAAGTTTTCTTCATTTCTTCCTGGCTTTTATTAACTTCCTCCTTTAATTCTTCCATTCTCTCTTGGCTTCTTCTCATTTCTTCAGTCAACTCTTCTTGGCCTTTATTCATTTTTTCCGCCAACTCTTCTTGGCCTTTATTCATTTTATCCGCCAACTCTTCTTGTCCTTTATTCATTTTTTCTGCCATCTCTTCTTGGCCTTTATCAATTTTATTTGTCAACTGTTCCATTCTTTCTTCGTTTTTATTCATTTTATCCGCCAACTCTTCTTGGCCTTTCGTCAATTCTGCCTTTATTCCATTAATAGCTTCTAACAGTTCTTTCAGTTGTCCGTCCATTGTTCTTGTTTTCGCCATAAGACCCCGACTCCTGACACCAAATGTTACAGCGTATATTGGGTTCTTTTGATCTTATGGTTAGACAACGTCAAACTCTTGCTCTTAGAAAAGTAGAAAATAATTTATTTACAGAACTTCAGAACAACAGAGTCTTCGAAATTCACAAATATTACTGGATATTCAAAAATAACTGCTCAAATCTATCGCACAATTACAGCTTTAGACCCCAAAGACTCTTTATACAACGTCTCAACACTTAATAACATTCAAAACAACATAGATGAAACTCAAGCAAACTTGCTTACGCCTTGTTCGCTCAATGACTGACTGGTAAATAATAACCACAGCAGCTCGTATCGCTCTCCTTATATAGGTTCGCAGCATGCGGCGAAGTTTCTACAACCTTCTAGAAAAAACCGGAAAATCACGGAACAACATTCAATGTATCAGTAGACCTAAGGAGGGGTTACCATAAATAGGGAAGGGTTACCATCGCCAACAATCGCCAAGTTTGTCGCCAACTTAGCGATATATCGCCAAATTTGGCGACCAATATTAGTCGCCAAGAGTGACGCCAACTTGGCGATATCTCTAATATTTCGTTAATCTGCCGTAGACATACACTGAAAATAACAGACAAGTTTGCTTGATAACAGAGACAATGTAACAAAAACTAATATTAGTAAAGAAATGGAGCTTAATAAGATTATTTACATCATTTTACAGTACAAACACTAACTATTTACAAAATTCGTAACAATATATTTAATACTGCACTAGTTATATACACGCGAATTTTTCATCATTCTATTCTTTTCTTAGCATAAAATTTTGTTATTACAACACTTTAATAAATACTTTAACATACTTTAATTCACTTTAACATAGTACCAACAGCCGGAATATGCGTTAATTTATCTTTCTGCGTCATAGAGAAAGAGAGAGAAAATATGAGCCCCTCTACAATTTCTAGAACATCATCCGGGCCGTGTCAGATATAACTGCGCCAAGATGGCACTTATTAATAAAAAATACGGTAACCCTTACTTTTTAACATTTTTATAGCATATCATTCGTAATATGAGCTGTTATATATAATATACCTAATAATGATATTGCATACAACTTATTTATTTCATTACAGTTTAAATATTTATTGAAAATGATTCGTTTATTAGTTTGTTTGATGGTCTGTGGGAGCATCCTTTCAAATACTTCGCTCAAATTGTAATATTTTTTACATGTTTTTTTTTTTTTTTTTTTTTTTTTTCATAGGACAGCTGAGGACTATCCAAAAACGGCCTAGTTTTAACTTTTTAAATTTTTGTTTCAGATTTTTTTTTTATTATTATTATTATTACTTTAACTTTCAAAACTGGTTCTGAAATTGAAACTATCATAATATAAAAAAATCTTAAACCAAAATCGAAAAAGTAAAAATTAGGCCGTTTGTGGATCGTCCTCAGCTATCCTTTGCAAAATTAATCCTGTAAAAATATTAAAATTTGCGCGAGATATTTGATAAGAACGCTCCCATAGACTTTACATTATCATAAGAGTCTTTTTCAGTGACTATTGTGGAGCCTTAAGAATACAGTGTATAATAGTGTATTTTGTTGAGAAAAAAATTTTTTTTCCTAAAATAGGAACTGAAAAAAATATGCGAATTTGTTTGAGTGTTCATTTCAGGATTTGCTCGGACAAATTCTATTTTCGGCAGTTTTGTTTGGTTTTAAAAATATGGTTCAAATCAGGGGCGCCAACTTTTGAAAAATATTGGGTTGGCTCAAAAATATTTTGGTAAAATGATACAACCAGTTTGTTTTTCTTTGAAAGGTTGACAGATGGTAAAAGATGAGACTTTTAAGTCAAGCTATCGTGTTTTAATAAAATTGCAATTTTATTAAATTATACTTCGATGCGTTTTTCCTTATAAAATCACTTGTATTCATTGTAATGTCATGATATCATGAACTTGACTATAAATTGAATTAGAAGAACATGGATGCAAAAAATTTCAGTCATTTGGATTTATGGGTGTTAAAACACATGGTCATTGGCAAAATAAATTTTATTCTAAGGAGAAAAAGGAATAATAAAACTAGTCGTTGGGGGCCACCGTAATACTTACCCATCATATATATGCATATATGATATATGAAAATAATACATTTGAAAACTATTTATAAAGTAAATTGCAATTCCAAAACAAAATTTAAACGTGTATTTATATTTTTATTGTGCATAGTAATGCTGTATTAATGAGTTGCTGATGAATCTATTTCGATAAATTATAGAACACGCCTAACTACTCAAGTAGTACTGAATTGCGAAAAAGAAACATCTTTATAACTCCAAAAATAATAATCTTATTAACTAACAGTTTATCGCGTCTGATTAAACGTCTCATTTCCAATTAAAATATATCTTTGAATTGAAATTTGAATGAAACACAGGGTCATGAAAAATCGAAGAACGTGGAAAACAGGATTACAGATATCTCGGCAACTAATAATTCGATCGACTTCGTTTTTTATGCAAAATTTGTGTTATTTTATTGCCTTTTACGATCACTCCTTAAAATAAAAAATTTCGAAAATTTTTATGTACTTATAATCAGAACGAATTTTTCGAGAGTCCGAAAAAAATAGTTCCGGATAATCGAGGTTACTGATATTAAATAGGCTTCGTCCCATTCTTACATACTAAGTACATACAAAATTTCAAGACTCTATCTCAATTCGTTCGGGAGATAGAGCGTTTACAGACAGACAGACGGACGGCAATTTTTTTTTTTTTCTAAAAATATGGTTTTCGAAATCTCCAGTGTCGAAAACGTGTATATCCGTCAAAAAAAATTTTCGATTTTCAAAACGATTGCAAGACTTATAGTACGTATGATGGGTAAGTAATAATAATGAAAAAAATAACTAGGACATTGAAAATTGGGTACGCTATGATTCAAAAATTACTGGGTGGGTTAGGGCCCCGCGGGCCCTTATAAGTTTTCGCCACTGGTTCAAATAGTGTATTCACTACATTTCAGTGTTCAACTAAATGCATTTTGAAAAATAAATAGATAAATAAAAATAACTGCATATTTAATTAAAATTTTAAAAAAGTTTTGAAAAAAATTGCATTTTTAAAATTTTTAATATTTTTTAAGTACTGATACTTTTGCTCAATGTTTTTATTTATTTATTTTCCAGTGGGTATTATAAAATACTGCACATAGATTTTTAGGTTCATCTAATATTATATTTATTGCATTTTTTTTTTTTTTTTTTTTTTTTTTTTTTTTTTTTTTTACTGAGATATACGGTGAAAAACAATGAAACCTAATACATCTTCATGTAAAGAACATGCAAAAAAAAATCCAAATCTCTGTTTCAAATGCAAAAAAAAAAAAAAAAAAAAAAAAAACGCCATGGCATTTATAAAACAGAAAAGTAAGGAAAATATGAACATGGCGAAAAAGCCATTTAAAAAGTTTTAATTTTTATGAACAATTGCACTGGATGTATTACCAAAATTTACAATATCTCGTGCTATAATTGCCGTATAGGCAAGAACCAGGTGTCAAAATATTCACACTTAAATAAGCTTTCATTTAATAACAAATTTTAGCCTTCATTAACATTACTAATAAATTTCAATGCTATAAAAAAAGCAATTTTTTGACCCCACACTTAATTTTTATATAAACTGCCCCCAGAATTTTCTAATTTCTACTCTACAATACATTCTAAGAATTTTTTAATTCTTAGATTTTGATCTAATACCAGAAAAAGGCAATAAAAAATTTCGCTTTATCTAAATACGGAATATCAGATTTTATGGATTGTTTTTTTTTTAATTCTGATGAGAAATTGCGATATCCGAAATAAAAAATCCATTAAATTCTAAACAATCTTGGTAGCATATATCATGCTACCATTGGCATTACAAGATTAAGAAAAACTATGGAGCGTAGACTACGGCATAACTAATTCCATTGTTATTATAACTGGTATACAATTGTAATATTAAAAGAGGTTTGTAGATTTATTACACCCAGAAAAATTTATTTATTAAAACTACAAAACATGTTTTGTTGAGTACATTTTGGTTGTTTTAAGCGAATTTTTTTGTTCAAGTAAAAAATCGGTTTTGTTGCACAGACAAAAAAAAAAAAAAAAAAAAAAAAAAAAAAAGAATATTGTAAACACTCTTATAAAATTTTAACAAAATTTCATCGGTAATTTTAGCGGTATCCTACTGTATTAAATTATCGACGCCACTGGCAACCCTGTAATTTATTAATCTAAAATTAAGTTCTAAAAATAGTTAAATGCCGCAATGTTTTTGGAAACATGCCTGCATACATAAAATTTATAATTCTAGTACACAAGCGATAAAATCACTTACAAAATTCCTTCTTTTCACATAAAAAATAACTTGGGTTAAAAAAAAAAAAAGTGTGCAAGAAATAAATGAAACTCGTGGAATATGTGAATTAATTTCTGCCGAATCAAAGTAACACAATGAAACTTTATTTGAGATAAGATTTTAATATTTTGCTGCACCGTGTGCCGTATCTGGCTCATATCTAAAGACACTATAATTCTCATTGTGTGCTATGAATTTGATCCATATGATCAAGGTAACTGATCAAGAACAGTCAAAAGAAGGGAATAACGCTTATTTTGTGCATGTCAGACGGCTGCATTCGACAAAAAATTAGAATTTGTTCTTCCGAAAAAAAAAAAAAAAAAAAAATGTTCGATTATGTTATTAAAACAAAATTTACTTTTATTTTTTTATTTACTATTTAAAAGTAGTAATATAAAGAAAGATACAGAGTGTTAAACAGATAAAATTTACTAATTTAACCCCATATATTTGCAAAATGTAGCAATATCTATCTATATATCTATATTATAAATGCCAAACGTATCTGTGCGTAACGCAAACGACATTTTGCGAATGGCAACACTTTCAAATTTTAAATGAAACTTCGATGTTGCAATTTTTGCTACTACAAATTTTTAAGCTTCAAAATATCGCACATTTTCAATCTTTACACCATCGTGTAGGGGAAAAAATTTACTTTTGAATAAAATTTGTTTGAAAGTTGTATCTTAATTTGTTTTTGAAATATTATTATTATTATTTTTTTGTAGTTTTTAATACCGCTTTTCTAATCGTGGCAACAGGAGTACTCCATTTCTAATAAAAGCAAAGGAAATAAAGGAAGAAATTGATTACTGTAACTTAATGTTACCATTATCTCATTAAAAGGGAAAAAAATTAAATTTAAATATCTTCTATTCTAAAACATGGGGAATTTTGATTTCATTTACAAAATTTGATTTACAAGTAAAAAAATATCAACAGTTTAATATCTGTTTCAGCTAATAAGCATTGCGACTTCAAGTTTTGAGTCAAAATGATCAAATTAAAATCCCAATTTTTTCTGAAAAGATTAATATAGATACCAAATGTGGATTTATAAATTTTAATATGATGAAAAATGATGCCGGATTTAGATTTCAAGGAGAAAAAATTGTATGATTGAGTCAAAGTTGAATAAATTTTGCTTTTTTTCATTTTGGAATACTAGCATAAGAACTTCAATTGATAACTTTATCATAATAACAGATCTTTATTATTTTTTACTGCTTGCATATACGATTAAAGTTTAACAATTTCTACAAATGAGTTTTATAGAAATAGTATTTTGTTAATTTGACATTAAATATCTTTTGTTTAAGAATTAGATCTATCAATATAAAATGCATTTTTTTTACTATAACTAATTTTGTAGGTTTATTATAAATCAATGAAACAGTTCCTTCTTAAACATTTTCTTTTGTCGAAATTCGACGGGTGTCTATCTTGTATTATTTAAAGACCCTAATAGTGTATACAGGGAACACACAATAAAAAATCAAATTTTAGTTGAAAAATTGAATTTTTTTACTATTTTTTCCATTATTAGACCGGTTAACAGATTTCAAATAATTTTTTATACAAAAATAGAAAAGATCGTGCACTGAATTCTAAAACGAAAATTTTCTGGTTGTATGTCGTTGAATTTGTATCAAATTATATTTTATGATTTTAAATAAAGTCATATTCTTCATACGGAAATTAGGTATTATTTTTCCTTTTTTTTAGGTAGAAGGTGCGAAAAATACACGAACACTTTAATAATACAACTAAATACAGTAGATTAGATATTCGACATTAGGCGTAGACTTACTTTCGCCGTAACTTCTTGTTTGCGGTTTCAAGGTTCGCACACTCCTTATATTTTATAAGGACTCTAGCACCATTATTAAAAAAAAAAACAAAAAAAAACCTAGTCGTTGGGGGTCACCGTAATACTTACCCATCATGCATATGTATATGAAAATAAAACACTTGAAAACTATTTATATAATGCATTGCAATTCATAAACAAAATTTAATTATTGTTAATATACATAGTAATGCTATATTAAAGAACTGCTGATTACCAATTTCGACAAATTATATAAAACGCCAAACTACTCAAGTAGTACCGAACTACGTAAAAGAAACATGCTTATAACTCCAAAAATAATAATTCTATTAACTAACAATTAACTGCGTCGAATTAAGCGCCTCATTTCCAATTAAAATATACCTCTGAATTGAAATTTGAATGAAATACAGGGTCATGAAAAATCGAAGAATGTGGAAAACAGAATTACAAATATCTCGGCAACTAATAATCCGATCGACTTCGTTCTATATGCAAAATGTGTGTTATTTTATTGACTTTTACGTCCATTCCTTACAACAAAAACATTCGAAAATTTTTATTTACCTTTCATCAGAACGAATTTTTCGAGAGTCCGAAAAAATAGTTCCGGATAATCGAGGTTGCTGATATTAAATAGGCTTCGTCCCATTCTTACATACTAACTATACACTACAAAATTTCAAGTCTCTATCTCAATTTGTTCGGGAGATAGAGCGTTTACAGACAGAGAGACAGACAGACGGACGGCAAAAAAATTTTTCTAAAAATATGTTTTTCGGAATCTTTACTATCTAAAACGTGTAAATCCGTCAAATTTTTTTTTTCGATTTTCAAAACGATTGCAAGACTTACCCTATACTACGTATGACGGGTAAGTAAAAAAGAAAAGAAAAAGAAAATACATTTAATTTTTAAAACTCAGAATTCGCAATCCCCAACATCATTCACGGATTTTACAATATTTTTCTGCTGTGAAACACTTTGAAAAAATTCTAAAAATGTATTAGTGGAACTGTGCGAAGCCTGGGTTTGATTTTAAATAAACTCATATTCTTCATGCGGAAATTAGGTATTACTTATTCTTTTTTTTTTTTTTTTTTTTTTTTTTTTTTTTTAGGTAGAAGGTGCGAAAAATACAGGAACACTTTAATAATACAACTAAGTACAATAGAGAAGATGTTCAACATTGGGCGTAGACTTACTTTCGCCATAACGTGTTGTCTGCAACTGGTTGTTTACTCCGTTGATTTTAAGACTAAGTTGTTATGAAAAAATTGCCTTTTTATCTACTACTTCCCCCAAATCATTTCCATGCAATGTGACATTTTCTTTCCTTTTTTTTTTTTTTTTTCCTCTAAACAATGTCTTTCTTTTGAGAATCTCACTTGTAATCAGGATACAGTTATTTGTCGCATTTTACGCTGAGAAACCCGATGCTAGTGGATCAACGTTTCCTGAATTATAATGATATTGTACATCAATACGAAATTAACTGTATTGAAATTTAATAGAGTTAAAAAAGAAATTATAAAACGGAAATTAACGCAGAAAAAACCAAAACTGTTTCATCTTTTTTTTTTTTTTTTTTTTTTTTTTTTTTTAAATAGAAACTGTGGGGAAATATTCTGTTAAATCCGTGTGGCCTGCGATTTAATTTCAAACACAGACATTTTGGTTTTATACTGAAATAAAAGAAAACGCTTTACATGCAGAGTGTCCACAAAACATCTAAACATTTAAAAAACTAAAATTCAAGTAAAGAGTAAAAGTTCTTAACAAAAAAATGTGTGAATTGCTGTTCTACATCGGGTCGGGTTAACTGATTTTACTCGAACTCGATCCGAACCTCGATTTTGGTTGAGTCGGGTTGAAGCTATTTTTATTTATTTATTTATTTATTTTTCCAGGGGTCGTACATGTCCTGAAATTTTAAGACCAAGAAAATCTTCAGCACCAGTATTTTCTCATAGAAAATATCTTCTTAAAATAAAGTGTCATTTCGTACGTCGAATCTAGATGTATGTTTCTATAAATAAATATTGATATTTGTCCTGAAAAATTTCCAGAAATGTACGACCCCTGTTTTTCAATGCGAATTGGATTGAATTTAAACATTTAGGGTTTGGATCGGTTTCAGGTTGAATTTTGATTATTTTCGGAATTATGTTCGAGTTAAACCAAATTTTCAAAAGAAAGCCCTCAATTTCATTTTTTAAAAAATCTACACTCTAAGATATAAATGCATAAATTTTCACATTAAAGCAGGTACACTGATGATACGAAAACGATTTATTTATATACTGGGTGTCTTTTTAAGCAGTGAAAGTAAAACCCTATCACAAAAGAACACTGATCCAAGTGACCTGCCCCTTAGAAAGACCCCCACGGAGGGCATCCCACCCCTTTAGGACCTATATCCCACAGTGTAGATAATTGGCCGACATAATTACAAACATATAAACAAACCAAGTGACCTGAAATTTCATCAATATGCTGCCAAAGCAATATGGATATTTTAGGCGTGGTTAAAAATAAATAAATAAATAAATAAAAATTCACAATCAAACTGACAGATGACGTTGTATATGCAGTAAAGTCAAGAGATGAACTTGCGTACGGTACACGCACAGTAGTGATAAAAATGTAAAGGATGTAGGGGAGACTAAGGATAGTTGACCATACGGGAGGGTTGACCACGGAAGGGTTCACCCACCCCTAAGTTTTCATATTTAAAATATTTTCAGAATTTTATCAATAAGTGTCAACAAAGATACTGAAATGTTCAAACAATTGTCTTAGTTTCATAATCGAAATAGATGTGGAAAAAATCTGTTGTGAGCCATTTTCAACCTAAAAGTTGTGCTTTTTACAAATATTTTGTAAGCTTTTTTTTAGATAAAATATATCATTAAAATTAAAGAAAGTAGTTTTAATCAATGCAGATACATTGAACTTTGATTCTAGTCATGAGGATTGCATAGAAAATTAGGCTGAAAATAACTATGTGCTATTCATTACAATATGGCTATGTTAAGAGCTTGACCCAGTCAACCTGTGGAATGGTTGACCATGATCAAAGCTTCTTTAATTAAATGTTTCTAGAAATCATTTTATTATACTCGGCATATAATAAAAGGTTGATGTTTATATTTGAAATGTTGTTGAGCTCCATAGATAGACGAATAAAAAGCGAGATAAACTTATACGATAGCGTTTTTGTACTTAATACTTTTATAAATACACTGTCCAATCATATTAATGTGGCCACCTTGCGATTTTAGTCGTTTTGTTAAAAACCTAGACAAATACATGAGGAATTATTCTGAAATTCCAGGTCTGTAACCAGATTAGTACAGGTTATATATTTTTTCAAAGATTTTTTCATGAAACCCCGTAGAAGACTGTAAACAAATTGAAAAAGAACAAATATTTTTTGGATAACCCAGTAAAAACTAATGTAGAAAATGCACTCAAACTGTAGATTATCATTAAGTGGCTTATTGTAATAAACTTTCTTCATTTTTATGAAGATAGCATGTATACGCTTAGAAAAATTAAGGTATTTTTTAAAAACAGTCAAAAATTTTGCTAAATTTTTACTTGTAATTTGCAAAGATCTTAGTATAAAAATATGTTCTTTTCGGAAAATTTGTCAAACAACATTGTACACAATACTCTATAATCAAAATTAAAAAATACTAAAAATTGTATGAAAAACAATCAGGCTTACTAAATAATGTTTAAACTGCGCATGCGTGAATGTAATCAAAATATAATATGCATAATGTGTTAGTTAAATGTATTGAGCAACTTTTGTGTAAGTCTCAGAAACATAGCTTTAAAATTCTGAAAATGATCATCGATAGAATAAGCTTAAAATCCCTTTTTCCCAAAACGAAGCAAAAGGATAAAGGGATGTATCCATATATCCATTGGTTAGTGGCAATATAACATAGACAATATTGCTCCTACTTCTATATTTGGATATATATCCTCATTTTTTTGCATCCTTTTTGGAACAATGACTTTTGATCATATTCTATCGACGAATTAGAATCAACTATTTAGAAATTTCAAGCTGTGTTTTTGAAACTTTCACAAAAGTTACTCTTTACATTTAGCTAATATATTATGCACATTTTATTTTTATTGCATTTGCACACGCGCAGCGAAACTTTATTTAGTAAATCTGCCTATTTTTCATTTTTTTTTAAATTCCAACTGCAAGGTGTTGGGTTTAATGTTGTTTGTCAAATTTTCTGAAAAGAAAATATTTTTTCGTTGGTTAATTTAATGCTAAAGTATTTTGAAGGAGATATTAAACGAAACCCTCTGTGCAATCGGCGATCACATTTTCCCACTTGTTTAAACTTATTTTATTTCTTTAACTCTTGTTATATAATGTTTATCTTGTTAAAGATATTCAGAATTTTTTTAAGTTATTTTATTTGTTTAAACGTTGTAGCTAAAGGTATTCTGAGATTTTTTAAAGTTCTTTTATTTGTTTAAACCTTGTAGCTTACACGTATTCTGGGATTTTTAAGCTTATATTACTTGTTTAAACCTTGAGCTTCAAGGTATTCTGCATTTTTCAAACTTTTTTATTTGTTTAAAACTTGTAGCATAAAGGCATTCTGTAATTTTAAATCTTATTTTATTTATTTAAACCTTATAGAATGCAGCTATTCTGCCTTTTTTTTAATTGATTTGATATTTATATTTATTTATTATTCTCAATATTTCAATATAATTACAGTGGGTGAAGCCTTTCATATGCTGTGTCAAGTCTCCCATATATGGGGAGTCTTGAACCATCATTTTCTGATTATTAAAATTGATCTTTTTTCAAATTTCTTGTGTATTATACCTATGCCGCAATTTTATTCTGATAGCTATGTTGGCATAACGAATAAAGTTTTATGTAAAACTTTTCTCCAAGTTCAATATTGAAAAAGTAAAAAATAATTTAGTAAAAAGTGAATCAACCATCTCTTAATCTCCTCTATACCTCCTGTGCATTATTCTACAGATATTATCGCAATGACAGATAGCACATTGAAAATCTCTTACGTTAGATTCTCAGTTCCATACGAAAGCAAACGTATTCGCAGTCTCTTTTCCCAATAACTGCATTCTGGAAAACGATGACCGCAGCTTTGAGAAAGCGAAAACTTTATTTCGCATTACAAAAACATACAGAATACAGTGATTGGGAAAATGGACTGCGAATATCTTCTCAGAAATAGAACGAAATTAAAATGTGGAGTAAAGCATTCGTACGGAACTGCGCAACTAATGCAAGTGATTTTCAATGTGCTGTCCACCGTTTTCAGCATCAAATCATTGCAAGGATATCTGTAAGATAATGAACACGTGGTAATGCGTATTTCAAATGTTTATCGCCAATGTGCGTGGTCATGCGCAAGTTCGTCTCCTGACTTTACTGTATACAGCACCATCCCTCGGTTGGATTGTAAGGGTTTTTTTTTTTGTTTTTTTTTTTTTTTTTTTTTTTTTTTTGTTTTTTTTTTAATCTTGCTTAAAAAATTTCCATTGCTTTGGCAGCATATTGGTGAAATTTCAGGTCATTTGGATAAGAGTTTTTTTTTTAAAATAAGTTTTTTGCTTTCACGACTTAAAATAATACCCTGTATGTAAAAATGTGTGTAAATTGCCAAATACATGCCCTGATGTGGCAATTTCAAATTATACATTTTCGTATCGTATTAAGCTGCTTAAATGTGTAAAATATTATCGGATAACTCAAAAATACACAGTTTAACGTGTAAATTGCATGCGAGTACACATATATTTGTGTAATATAAAAAGTTAGATCTTGTATATACAGCATATATCATTGATTGAAATGAACATTTCAAATTATCGTATAAGAAAAAAAAATTGCATGCAACAAGAATATTTCACATCATATAGAGTCTAAAATCGTCAGAAGTCCTTGATGCAGATGTCAAGGTCAGTATCATACATACATATAGTGTGTTTCAAGGCTAAATACCTTCAATAAAAATAATAATAATAACAGTAACAATTATAAATTCAGCAAAAAATAATCTTATGATTCTTCTATTTAAATATTTTTGATACTACTAGGTTTTCTCGTCGACCAAAAAATTACCGCCAAATTGTAAGATTAAATGCCAATAATGGATGATCGTGAATGTCACATTTAATGACATTAAATACGATTCACGTGTTTAAAATGTCATTAAGTGATTTTTATTTCGTTTTTTTATTTGAATTTTTATTAATATTCTTCTAATTACAGTCGAACCTCTATATAACGAAACTCCATACATCGAATTTCTCCATATAACGAATTTTTAGTAAGAACGGTGCCCTTTTCGCATGATTACATTAAAAACAGACTCTATATAGCGAAATATCTATCTCCATATTACGAATTTTTTCATAAATTGATCTTAATTTATTCAGTTTTAAAAAAGCTTCGAAATCATATGGAATCAATTTTCCATCAGTTATTTTTGATTTATCGTTCAGTGGAGAGGTTTTTTTTTTTTTTTTTTTTTTTATAAATATTACTTCTCTCCTTATTCTTTAAATCTAACAAGTTCATCCCACCTCCCACACACCTTTCAATATCCTTCTCAAAACACAGTCAATTGAATTGTTACACATATAAGAGAGGAATCAATGAGAGCACATAAGAGAGACCTTCAAATGGAGGAAAATAACTACAATTTTTCATTCCTTGCTAAAATTTGAGAATTTTTTTTGAGAGCGTAACAATTGTAATTTTAAAATCAAAACAACAAAAAATTACAGATTTCTTCCTCTGAAATTTATGTAAGTCTTCCCCATTTGATTTTCATTAAGCTTTCAAATAAATGTCTTTTCTCTTTTTTGAAATTGCTTAAATAAGTAAGAAATAAAATGTTAGGTTAATATATACTTTTAAACATTTCAAATTCTTAATTAAAAAGATCAAAAATAATATTTGTTCAAAATTTACACATTAAATACTATTTTTAACATCATACTCTATACATCGAATTTCTCTATATAACGAATTTTTTACTGGGACGATGGATTTCGTTATATAGAGGCTCGACTGTATTTGTTTTTTCGTTATTTAAAATAAAAATTACGTCAATATGTATAATTTGGCTATTAGTTTGGCGATTTGTATAATTTGGCGAAATTGGTCGACGGGATAAGAGAGTAGTACCACATTTTTTTTAATAAAAATATAGGAACGATTGCTCCAAAATTCAAAATTGTGATTAAAATCCTTGGCTTTTATTGTTGTCCCCGCCCCACCTCTATTTGAAAAAAAACAAACATTAAAACGAAATTGTATTCCAAATAAATTAAAACTTATAAAATGAAGCAGACTTTGATTGATTATGAATGATAACATTTTATTCAGAAGTATTGCATACAAACAGATATTCGCTTCGATCATTTATTATACAATAACAAAATAAATGTATACATATTATTTATTAAGTTGTTATACTTCAAATTATTTTGACAGGAACAATACTGTATACAACAACAACAACCAGCTCTATACTATTTCCGAAAATCGACAAAAATCCCTTGCTAAAGATGCCGAAGTCGCTTCCACGAAATGTGCTACTGTCGATTTTAGCTGTCGAACTTTCTTGAAGAAAAAAAAAGTCCACTTGAAGTCCAAAGTAAAATCACATTTCAAGACATTTCCTAATAGGCCAAGAACCGACCGCACAAAACCCTAAGTCATCGAACACAAGAAAAAATCCTTTATTTTATGGAAGAGTAGTCATAGGGGAATTTAATTATCCATGTCTGCTGGAAGTGAAGTGGTGCATAAGCCAAAAATGAATACCACTAGTGGTTGACTCATAGACTTAGCGTTATTGTTTCCTGCATCCAGTTTTTCCGTGTTTTAATACTTTTGACTGTCCGGCAAACACAATGATAGACCTACGAGTGGCGTAATTTTTTTTTTCCAACCACCTTTGTCGTTCCAAGCCCAAGCTCACACTCTGATTGGTTGTTGCTCTCGGCACTGTTTTCATGTAACTTGGCGATAATCATACTTGGCGTAGCGATATGTTCTTCCGTCGAGGAGTTTGATTACCTTCCGAACCGAGTACAAAGTAACTTTTCTCTTGCAGCATTGGATTGGATGGAACGTGTCTTACTGAAAGCTGTACTCTTTAAAAGTTTTTAAACACAACTTTTTACTTTGTACTCGGTTTACTTCTTACTGGTTCGGAAGGAAATCAAACTCGACGGAAGCGTCTATCGCTATGCCAAGTATGATTACCGCCAAGTTACGTGAAAACAGTGCCGAGAGCAACAACCAATCAGAATGCGAGCTTGGCCTTGGAACGACGAAGGTGGTTGGAAAAAAAAATTACGCCTACGAGTGAGCCATAAGTGGCATTAATTTTTGGCTTATGCACCGCTTCGCTTTCGGCAGACATGAATCATTAGATTCCCCTAAGACTACTCTTTCATAATATAAAGGATTTTTTCTTGGGCTCGATGACTTAGGGTTTTGTGCGGTCGGCTCTTGGACTATTAGGATAAATTAGGGTCCGTCCACAAATGATGTCACACTTGGAGGAAGGGAAGGGGTGTTCAATGGAATTGTGACAGTTTGTGACACGGGGGATGGGAAGGTGTAAGAAGAAATGTGACATGGCACATTTTAATTAAAATAAAAACATTAAAGGTCAGTAGATTTTATTTTGAAATTATTTTGTGTTGCTATAGTAAAAATAAGTTTTAAAGCAAAATATTACAAATTGCAAAACATTTCTTTTTTCAATTGTTCTTTTATGTTAATATTTTATTGCTTTTCTATATATATATATATATATGTGTGTATGTATATATAGATATTGTGAACCTTCATCTTATTTCAAACAAACTAAGTATTCGAATCATTTTTATTGTTATGCTCACTAATGTCATTATTGAAACAACTAGTTAAAGTTAAAAAATAAAATTTGAAATATGAACTGCAGCATAGTGCTTTGTTTCTGAATTACAAATATAGGTGACACGTGATAAGGGGGAAGGAGGTGGTATGGAAAAGTGTGCTACTTTGTGAAAAAAAAGGATGGGGGGGGTCAAAATATTGAAAAAAAAAGTGTGACATTATTTATGGACAATTCCTTATTTAAAATTCAGTATTGCAGTCCACTTAACTTAGAAGGAAAGCGTACAGAACGAAAAGCGGCTCTTTATCCACAATATGCGCGAAGTTCTTCCATCGTGCAGCCAGTGTCTGTTCTGCAACACTCGTCCACAACGCCCCGGGTCAGGCGGGTCGAATCTCCTTGCACGACCCAACTGGGTACAGAATTATATGCTGTTGAAACAAAATATATGTAAGAATAGGCTTATGTTGTATAACATACGATAACTTATTTAAAATATAACTAATTTTGATAACTTCTGCAAAATGTACAGTTAAGCTGCTATCAGATTCACCAACACTTCGAGAGACTTTTGAGCCAACACTTGATTTCTTCCAACTTTTCGCGAAATAGCCTCACAACACCCAGTGTGATAGCAATGTCCCCCAACTTTTTTCTGCAGTTCCAAAAGAATCTCTGCTAGCCGAGACTTTTCATTCATCATAGAACATTTCAACGAATCAGAGATAAGCAACATATACGAATAGGCGATAAATATTAACGGCTGGTACTAGTAATACTGGTTCTCCTCCAACTTTTTCCAAGACAATTGTAACCTTTTGCTCTCTTTAAAGGGGAAAAAGTTGGGGTTTAAATCGGCTGAAAAGTTTCTCGCTCGTATAGTTTGTGAATCTGATACCAGATTTATATGAGAAAAAGGGAAAAATCGGGTTAAAAAAATGCAACTATGGGGCGAAAATATTGCACTGTATTTTGTTATTATCTCACTAAGTTTTCATATACAGGTGTGAGAGGTACTTTTCGGCTGGGTTTCATGTTTGTTTTTAGAATATGAAAAAAAAATAATAGTCGCTCACACATTTTGAAAAAAAAGGTACCAACTTTACTTTTTCAATTGCGAAAGACTCATCTGTCCGTCTGTCTGTTCATCTGTACGTCTGTCTATCTCCCCATTGTGTAATTCGCATTAAAAGTGTTTTCCTGCTCAGGCCTCCCTGTTTACGTACCTTTGGGTTCAGGAAAACATAATGGTAAACTTAAGAGTCAATTTGGCTAATAAGAAATTAAAAACAATTACCAAAGCCAAAAACATAAAAACTAGTTGGATGTGCCAATCTCAAAACTTTCTTCTATCTTATATGTGCATTTAATATCCCAAAAATTAGTTACACATGTTAAGATTTTAATATTATTAATTCAACACTATAACAACTTTGATTTTCATCTTAAATTTATGCTTCAGTCAATTCATCGGAGGAAAAAACGAGTTAATCTGAATCATGTTATTTATTAAAATTAATAGTTTTCCCTCATTCTGTTATCATCAGCTGTTTGATGGTGATCAAGGCTTATCAGGACGCGAGTTCCCGTCTCTGCATGAGGCTGATGAAAAATAGAACGAAGAAAAATTGAGAAAAGATATACAAAAGGCGCTGTCACAGTGCTCTTTTCCCACGGAATATTTCCAAATTCAAGGAAGATTTGCTGGCCATAGCCAAAAACATACACAAAACATTTGGTTCAATTCTATGCATAACTTCATACACTTTTAGGCGGTACAGTATTGAAAATTGCTAAAAAATCGCTATTACAACGGGCCCCTTCCGGTGGATTTTTTTGCAAATTCAGGGCAGATCTATTTGCCATAGCCAAACACTTATACCTAACTTCATACACTTTTCGGTGACAGAATATTAAAAATGGCACAAAAATTGCTATTACAGCGCCTCCTTCTGGCGGATTTTTTTCAAATTCAGAGATGATCAACTAGCCATTGCCGAACACTTATACAAAAAATTGGGTTCAATTCTATGCATAACTTCATACACTTGTAGGTTGTACAATATTGAAAATAGCACAAAAATCGCTATTGCAGTACCCCCTTCCGGTGGAATATTTCGAAATTGAAGGAAGACCTGTTTGCCACAGCCAAAAACATTCACAAAAAATTTGGTTCAATTCTATACATATCTTCATGCACTTTTTGGTGGTCGAATGGCGACATACGGACACACAGACACACATTTTGCAAAAACATGTTTTTTAGACTCTTTGACTCCCTAAAACACGTAAATCCGTCGAAAACCGGAAGTCGAAAAAATTTTCGATTACAATACATTTTTCTATTGTAGATAGAAGGAAGTAAGATAAGCAAAGTAAATTTGTTGTGAAACACAGAAAATTGACCTTTAACATCTTCATGAACACTTTAAAAAAATGTGATCCAGAATAAAACTAAAATTTTGCAACTGTTTATAGATCAGTTATTCATCGAAATTTTACTATCTGCTACAGAAACTAAAAATAAATAAATAAATAAATAAAAAATAATTACATTCTGAATATCTTGTACAATCAAAAGACAAAAAAAAAAAAAAAAAAAAAAAAAACTGATTTAATTAATTAACTGATTAGATAATAAAACTTCGAATCCCGGTAACTAAGGTGTTCAATGAATTCTAATAAACTCAAACTATAAACAACAAAATATGTCAAAAACTTTATTTTTATATTGTTCATCGGTTTTTTCATTCAAGCTCATATTTAATCAAGCTCATATTTTGTCTCTTGTACTGATACACACAAAAAAAGAACAAAAATTGAAGTCTTGCAATTTGGCGAGTTTAATCGTCAGTTTAGTCGCCAAATGAAACATTTTGTCGTGATTTGGTGCAATGACGAGTGGTAACGAGAACCCTGCATGTGGGTAAATTCCGAAAAATCCAAAAAAATCCCATTAAATTCTCGCGATTTGGCGAATCCAGTTATCCGTTTAGTCGCCGAATGAAGCATTTTATCATGATTTGCGCAATGATGAGCGGTAGCGAGAACCCTGCATGTGGATAAATTCAGAAAAATCCGAAAAAAAAAACGATAGCATTCTCGCAATTTGGTGAGTCTAATCATCCATTTAGTCGCCAAATGAAACACTTTGTCGTGATTTGGTGTAATGACAAGTGATAACAAGAACTCTGCATGTGGGTAAATTCCGAAAAATCCGAAAACATTCCATTAAATTCTCGAAAATTGGCGAGTCTAAACATTCGTTTAGTCGCCAAATGGAGCATTTTGTCATGATTTGCGCAGTGGCGAGCGGAAGCGATAACCCTGCATGTGACCATATTCAGAAAACTCTAAAAAAATTACAGAATGTTCTTCTCAGATGGATATATATGTTTATAAAAAAAAAATTAAGCGGAACCTCAGTAAGGTTAAAAAAAATGAAATTTTTGCTTATTAAGTGATTTATCACAGGTTGACGTAGAAATTAAAATTTCAAAAAATATCCTTTTAAGTCGAATGTTCTTTAAAGAAAACACTTTTTATGTTGAATTTGTTTAAATAACTTTAATGGTTTGTTATTTTTAGTTTGTTTTAAATATAGATTTGTTATATTCATTTCTGTGTATTTATAATGAAACTTAACTATAATATTTTATGATTTAAAATAAAATTTAAATTGTTTCAAAATCAAAAAATGATCTGATGGAGCACTATCAATTCAACTTTATTGTTACGAAAACAAGGAGTTCTTTGTTATGAAAATGTATAACGTCAAAATTTTTCATGTGGACTTTATTTTTAAGCAACAATATTTATTTAAAATTAAAAAAGAAAAAAATGGATTGGAGGTTAAAGCAACGGCAAAATTTTATTCCAATTGTTAATTAAAACAAAAAAATTGGAATTATTTATTACTTAAAAGAATAAATTAATAATGCTGAAAATGCAATAAACTCATAAGTAAAAAATATTTGCAACTTGAAAAACATAAAACAAACAAATAGAATAATTAAAAATCGAATGTGAGCTGGCTATAACTTAAAATGTGTACTTGCACCTTGCAAAACGTTGAAAATATATTTCCTGTGATAAAATTAAATAACTAAAGCAACAAGCAACTTGTATGCGTTATTAAAAAAATTTATAATAAACTCTTTCATTGATAAAATTTAAATTCATTGAATACCGCGCATAAAAAAAAAAAACGAAATTCAAAGTTTAAATAGAAGTTTAAAAATGTCCTCATCAATCATTCTTTGTTTCAGTTTCCTTTTTCTGAAACGCATCCATTGATTTAAGCTAATTAATTGTTGTGTAAAAATGAAGAAAATATTTTTCAATAATATTTGGACAATTTGCTAATAAAACAGAATTTTAATGCTTCGTCTGATTTTTTTTCCCTCCCTTTCCATAATCGGGATGGCTGTCCTTTTCCACAAACGGGGATACTTTCCTTGTTGTAAAGTAATATATTCAATGGATCCATAAAAAATAATGAAAGATAATTCCTAACGTAATCTGATTCAAAACATATTTCAAGCAATTTGGCATGCTAATTTTATGTTCTACATAAACTGAATATCCGTCTTTCTTGGTTAGCAGATTTCGGTTTAGTGACAAAATGCCGCATTCTATGGATAATCTAATCTTATGACTTATCCTTTTTTTTTTTTTCTTTTTTTTTTTTTTTTTTTTTTTTTTTTTTTTTTTTTGGCATTTATTCTGTAATTTGGTTGAAATAGATTTGAAAAATAATTAGGGGGAACTGAGGCACGTTGATACAGTTTTTTTTCTAAGAATTATTTTTGGTGTCCAGAAAGCAGAAATTTCAAGTTATTTTTCAATGTGGTGTAAGCAAAACTGGTGTAGTGTGTTATAAAAATGTACAATCGTTGTTTAATGTATTATTTTTGCATTTAACTAAAAAAAAAAATTAAAAAAGTCATTTGTATCAACGTGCCCCATCCCCGGGGCAGATTGATACACCTCATGGGGCACTTTGATACGTCTGCGAAAAATGGAGACAAAATAACACCAATGCATATTTTTCACAGAAAAATAGTTTTCAAACCATTTTATATTTATTTATAGAAATTCAAATCACCCACAATTTATTTGTAAGTAATATTGAAGCAATCAAAATTAAATGAATAATGACTTGATGTTCTAGGTGTTTCGTGTCTGATTGTTGGCTGTGGTAACATTGTCATACCGGGCATTTCAACCCCAGCATTATCTTCTTTCTTATGAAAAATGAAACAATTACCAGGTTTTCTGTTTATAAATCGGTTTATAAACAGTAAATAAAGGATGATTATACTAAAAATTCTATTTATAATGTAATCATCCTTTGCTGTTCTGGAGCTTGTTTTTCTTTCTTAATATTTCTCATCTCGAAAATACTTTTTTATCTGGACAATCGATATAAATTCGAGATTTGCCAAGTTGCCATCCATTGCTTTTGTTAGTTCTACTATCACTAGATGTTGGGTAAATTGGTAGGTCTTCTGTTTGCAAAAATACTATAAAAGGCTCTAATATAAGAAAAATAGAGCTATTTCACTTCAATAAAAACTAATATTAGAAATTTTTGGCGAAAAATGGTTGGATTAAGGAATGTTTGATAAAAAAAAATAAATAAAAGGTAATGAAAACATGAACTAGAA
Organism: Maratus speculifer; assembly: GCA_964019185.1. Lineage (NCBI taxonomy): Eukaryota > Metazoa > Arthropoda > Arachnida > Araneae > Salticidae > Maratus > Maratus speculifer. Next base: position 316,768,972 of record OZ025296.1, on the reverse strand, counting down.
AATTATTTAAGTTGTATCAATATGCCCCGACATAGACTGTATCAATGTGCCCCATACAGCCATTTTGAATAAAATGAGCCTCAAATCCAACATTTCATAATTTATCTGACAGAAAAGAATGAGAATATGATAAAGAGTAGCTTTACTTGCCAGGGAGAGTATTCTTTTCGGTTGAAAATACTGAAGCTGTTGTATAATAACATTTCAATTGCAAAACTAAAAATTTACTTTTGACCTACAAAAACAGTAAATCACCCTCCCATTTCATCAAACATTTGAATTATCCCAAAACTTTCTGTATGTAGTTGAGTGCCCTAGCATCACCTTTTGGAGCGGTTGTAAAACTTCCTATGACCCTGTGATCAGTAGAGGGGGTGTATCAATGTGCCCCATGTATCAATGTGCCTCAGTTCCCCCTAATACTTGAAAATAATTTTAAATGTCGCTAAATTGAGAATCAAATAAATTTCATCCTAAAGCTATTTTGTTGATGTTTTTTCATGTAACAATTGAAATTGTACAGTATTTATTTTTAGAAGATATGTAAGTACGATAAAAGGTATGCGGTAGAGCTGTTCAATGTCACCATCGTTATACATTTCTAAAAATTGTAATTAGGTTTTGGCTGACTATAACAAGTAGACTACTATTCTTGGCGATCACAGAGAATCCCATAATGAAAGAAATAGCTTTGTCTATAATAAGTAAATGTTAAATGAATTTACAATAAACCTACAAAGATTTTTTTCTATAAGATATAAGCATTACACGAAGTCTTTATTTATTATTATTATTTTTTTTTAGCTGTAAAACAATTTTTTATTAATTTTAATTTTCCTAAAATTCTTTAGCTTTTTGATTTTTTTTATTAAAAATTAATGTATCTTACCTGAAATTAGTTTTTTAAAGCAAGGGAAAACATGTAATCAAGATGAAACTACCAATAAAAATTTTAATTATAACCTTTATAATCCAGAAATCATAAATGAGTGTAAATTATGTGATTTTGATACCATAAGATCAATTTTTCTCTTTACATGTGAAAGATAAAAAATATAATTTAAACTAAGCAATCTAAAATCACCGAAATAAACTTTTCACACGTACTGTATATACGTATTTTCATGCTTAAACAGTACATATTAAAATAAAAACATATTTACTATTTCATTATAGTAAAAAAAAAATGGCATTAATAAAATTAAAATGCACAAAGATAAAAGAAGCCCAATAAACTATTTCTCGTGACGTCAGAATAAATATGAATTTTTATTCGCTTATGAAAATAAAGTACAATTGTGTATAAATATTTTTTACCAAAATTTAACTCGCAAATTAACAAGTAAGAAAAATCATGCGTTAAGCATTGATTATGAAGCACTTTCCAACGCTTCATGAAATCTTTAACAAAACCTCGTTATTTAGGTATATAAGGATATAAAGCAAAATATAGCCAAATATGTATTCCAGTACTATTGAACAGCCCTGTGTTTGATGTGTCAGCTAATATACATACTATATAATGGGAAAATTTAGTTTAGCAAAAAATGTCTAGTAGCTTGAAATTTCACTTTCAGCAATTTATACTAATAGATGGAAACATACTTGAATACTTTGTTACGCCTTGTAGTTTGCCTGGTACCTTTATTACACATCAGTGTTAAGAAAAAATTTATTTTAAACTAAAACCCTCTTAAAACAACTGAAATCACTCTCTCATAAATTATCATTCATAGGCTCTCAGTTCTTTGCGTGGCTCTGTATATCATTTTATCTATATTCTGCAAACATTTCTTAGTAAATTTAATGTAGTTCAGCGTAAAAATGCATAATTTATTTAAGAATCACCTTTTAGTAATTTATGCTCATATTCAGTAACTTGGCAAAATCTTTTGGGTAGCCCTGTATATTAACTATAGTGTTACTACACACCATATAATATGCATAAATTTAGTAAAACTTATACGCGCATATCATAATTAAAATGCATTTCATCCATCCATCAGCTATCATCGGATACATATACAGTACTTCGGAAAGAATGTACTATTTGAAATCTTTTGTGTGTCCCTGTAAATACTATGTTACTTCATATTAAGGAAGGCAGTATTGTATAATTTATACTAAGCCTCATCAATCTTATTATACATGAAACAGTTTAATATATTTAAAATATGTCACACACAATTCCTTCTTTTACCATTGTCTAATGGAATTCTTTTGTATGGCCCTGTAAATAAATAATCACTACATTTTCACCTTATATTTTATAGAATGCGTATTTTAATGCACCTCATAAAAGCACATAAATTTTAATATGTTTGACAGGGTATAACATCTTTAAAATTCCTTTGAAACGATTTTTCCCCGTAGGCCGTAATGTAATGGGAAACTTTTGATTCTCCCTGTAGATAAACTAATCATGGTAAAAACTTCATTTTCAATAGGATTCGTGCTAGGGTAAACGTCAATAACGTCCTAAAATTTCATGGCAATCAGAGTATATTTACGTGAGTTACAACGCGGCCAGACGGCCGGACAAACCCAATGCATAAGCACTTTTCAACTTTGTTGGAAAGTACTAATAAAAAATACATCCAAAAGTGTGTTCCGTCATGTGTCTGAATATTTTTCATTATTTTTCTTTTCTTTGACATTCGAAGTAATCCGATTGCTACTGTTTTGAAGAATTTTCATAAAATAAAACTTTTAAAATTAAAAATAAAATATAAAAATGGGAAAAAAATAGCTAGAATGGGCAAACCTACAATGAACAACTTTCATTAAAAAATAACTATCAAAATCAGTCCTATAGAAAACTCAGGGCTGATGATTAAAAAAACAGCTGGTCTTTTGAATATGCAGATTAACAAGCAATTTGCAAATGTATTCGTTTCAGATTCATTTGCTTTTGGCTGTAAAAAAAATTCTGATCACCAAATCGCATGTCGCTTTTGCATTTTCACGCCAAACATTCGAAAACATTTTATTTTTTCCAGACTTTCTACTGGAGTTCCACCGCTAAATTTATTTGATCTCTTGGTACATACATGAATAGTTTCATTGGCATATTTTTTAACATATTTTGAGTAAGTCCAGTAAGGACATCTCCCTTGGAAAATTACATCTCAAATGATTCATTCACCAATGAGAACAATTTAGTTAAAATTAACGGTACTCCTTGGATATCGCGTCGACCCATTTCGCCAAATTATACAAATCGCCACACTCATAGCCAAATTATACATATTGACAAAATTTTCATTTTAAATAACGAAAAGACAAATAATTAGCAGAATATTAATAAAAATACAAATAAAAAGTAGAAATAAAAAACGCTTTATGGCGGTTTAAACATGTGTATCGTATTTAATGTCACTGAATGCGATATTCACGCTCATCCATTATTGGCATTTAATCTTATAGTTTGGCGATGGTTTCTTGGTCGACGGGATAACCAAGTAGTACCAAATTATTATATTTATTTACCTGGAATACCCAACTTCAGAGACTTCTTTTCTCTTGCGTTTTCTAACGGCTCCCAGTACTGTGACTGACATGTGAGTCTGAGCACCTCAGACAATCTTCTGCCGCAAAGGCGCCATCTCTCCACGGCATAGGCAGACGGCACATTTATCGCAAACATAGCGACGACAAAAGGTAGAACAAAGCACTGAAAGAAAAACACAGGAATCAAAATGAAACAATGCAGAGATCTCTGGAATGCCTACGAGGGGAAGAGTTCCATATACTGTTCTGGTTGACGCGACTGGCGAAACAATCAAAAAGTCATTTTAGCAACTTATCAGGTTTCTCAAGATGGCGGAAAAACATGATTTTTAACTAATTTATAAACTTATATTGATTCAATAAATGTTATACTTTTCACATATTGAAAAAGTATACGATGTCTCTGTAAATATTTATATATATATAAATTTTAGAAATCTCTCCCTTTATATATATGTATGTATGAATTTATATAGAGAGACATACATATATAAATACATAATATATACGCCTATAAGTAAATATTATATGTAAATATGGCAAAGACGTGGACTTTCCGAAAACAATTTAATCAGATAGGAAATAGGTGCAGCACCTTCTCGTGTGAGCAAAGCAAAAACTCAACACAGAAGTTGATGAGTTGTTAAGTTAAAACAGCAAGCTGGGGAACAAATTCAAAGATGAGAGAGATTTGCTTCTAACTTGGGCTGATGACGGACAACCCGGGTTCGCTCCCTAAAGACGACGAGAGCTCCGGTTCAGGAAACGGGACATCGGTAAACATACCGCGTTTCCTTCGAATGAACCTCCCTTTTCCCCTTTACATCTCCCTGTATATAGTTTTGTGTCGTGTACATAGTCTGTTTGCATATTCAAGATTAAATTTATATTGCTTTTATACAAAAGAGTCATCATTTAAATTCTAATTACCACCAGTAATTACGCAGGCAGTTACACATTATATACTTATATATATTTTTATAACTTAATATATTTCATATATTTCATATATTTTCATGCATTATTTTTGTCAAATTAAAACAAAAGTTATTAATTTTTCCGAAAAAAAAATATGCTAAACGAAAAAAAAAAAAAACCCCAAATGATAAAGTCCATTTCAGTAGTAAAAAAAGCAACCCCGAGGCAGGAGATCGCAACCACATCGATTCTTTTAAGGGTGTATTTCGATTCAAACTGCCTATTTTCCGATTTATTTTTGAACTCATTATTGCTCTCAAATACACCAAACTTTCAAAACCTCTTATTTGGAAAGTACACAAGGTGCCGTAATTGTCGATTCTTTGATCAATGCAGAAAATATTGCAAAAAAAGCAATCAAAAACGGCATTTCGAACCGATTTTTCCCAAGCGGGAAATTTGAAAACGAAAAAAGGGGTCCTACTGATAAGGTAATTGTTTGTAACTCAAATTCTAATGAATTGAGCGTAAAAAAACATCACTCGGCACCTCGTACGTTCCTTCAAGAATCCTTTCAGCAAATTTCATGTTTCTACGTTTAAAAATGTGTCTGAAATTGTATCGGAAAATTTCGAGCTGTTGAAGATGGAAAAGCGTTTTTTCGAATACATCCTTAATGCTAAAAAGTGTTCGCCAAAAATACTGTAGCAGGATATAGAACTTTTCCCTTTACGAGTCGTAATACTCTCGTTTACTTCCAATCGAAAGTAATCAGTGAAGTTGTTCTTGAGGTGTAGATGTTCTGCGAGAAATAGAATTTGCATGCAAATTTCAGACCGTTGGTATAGTAGGAACAAGCAGAGGATAATGAGAAAAAAAGGAAAAACGCTCCAAAGCCATACATATTTAATTTTTTTAAATTAACAAAATAATAATAATTTAGAAAAAAATGTAAAATAAAATTATTTAAAAAAAATCAAAATATGGATATTTACTGAGAAAAATTAAATTTGTAGAAAAATACGACTAGGATTTGACTAGGATTTGACTAGATTTGACGAGGATTTGACTAGAGTTGTTGTTCTGGTTGACGCGACTGGCGAAAGAATCAAAAAGTCATTTTAGCAACTTATCAGGTTTCTCAAGATGGCGGAAAAACATGATTTTTAACTAATATATAAACTTATATTGATTCAATAAATGTTATATTTTTGACTAGATTTCACTAGGATTCGACTAGAGTTCCATATACTGTTCTGGTTGACGCGACTGGCGAAAGAATCAAAAAGTCATTTTAGCAACTTATCAGATTTCTCAAGATGGCGGAAAAACATGATTTTTAACTAATTTATAAACTTATATTCATTCAATAAATGTTATATTTTTGACTAGATTTGACTGGGATTCGACTAGAGTTCCATATACTGTTCTGGTTGACGCGACTGGCGAAAGAATCAAAAAGTCATTTTAGCAGCTTATCAGATTTCTCAAGATGGCGGAAAAACATGATTTTTAACTAATATATAAACTTATATTGATTCAATAAATGTTATATTTTTGACTAGATTTGACTGGGATTCGACTAGAGTTCCATATACTGTTCTGGTTGACGCGACTGGCGAAAGAATCAAAAAGTCATTTTAGCAACTTATCAAATTTCTCAAGATGGCGGAAAAACATGATTTTTAACTAATTTATAAACTTATATTGATTCAATATGCATATTTCATGCCTAGTAGCATTGAACAAGCAAATTGTAGAGAATGACAGTAAGAAGCAATCTACACTGTAAAAAAGACAAATCTTTCTTAATTTACGAAAATATAATACAACCCTGAGCAAAAATATACAACACAAACGATATCTTTAGAATCATTAGAAAACAATATATTTTGGAGATTTAAAAAAGCGTTTATAAAAATAAGTGGGTAAATGTGGTCACAGATCGCACAGAGAATTTCGTTCAATATATTTCTTTCAAAATAACTTATTGTTCATTTAATAAATCCAAATTGTTAATTTATAATTTTTAAATTTTTACATAGATGAAAATACTAATCAATCAAATTTTAAAATAATTATAAAATTATTTATTTTAATCAAATTAAAAACGTTCAAATCAAATTATTTAAAAAAAAAATTCTAAATTCTAATTTTTTTTTAAATCCGAAATTTAAAAAAAAATTATCGGAGGTGTAAACAAAATTTAAAGTTTCTAAAAACGAAAAAAAAAATATTCAAACGAAATTTAAAATGCTGAATTATTAATAAATCGGTATAGCTTTTCAAAATAAAAAAAAATTGAATTCCAAAAAATATTATGAATATGAGTGAATAATAGAAATAATAAAAACCCTTAAATTGGAAAAAAAAAAAAAAAAAAAAAAAAAAAAAAAAAAAAAAAACGATTTTTTTTTAATTATTAAACTCATCTTAGTATGAAAATTTAAAGTTCCAGCACCGAGATCGAACTAACAAGGAAGGTCTCCATACGGCCATACTCAGAAAATTCTGAAAAAAAATACAGAATGTTCTTCTCATGTGGATATATATGTTTATAAAAAAATTTCGGCGGAATACCGATAGTGCGTTCGTAAAAAAATGATGAACATTTCCTTTATTTGGCAATTTATCACCAGCTGGCGAGGAAATGAACTTTCCAAAAATACTTTTCTTGTAAAATACTTTTTAAGGTAAAAATGTTTCATGTTGAACTATTTTTAAAAAAAAATATTTATTTAAATAACTTTATTATTTTTTCGGTTTTAGTTTGCTATAACAATAGTTTTTGTCATACATGTATATTTATAATGAAATTAGCTATGAAATTTTATGAATTAAAACGAAAATTAAATTAATTAAATTCGTTTCAATTGCAAAATTAAGTCCAATTGAGACTGTATTTTTAATTTCGTTGCTATGGAAACAAAAAATTATTCGATTTTGAAATGTATCAGTAATACATTTCAAAATCGAATAAGTTCATTCATCAGCATTCTTCATCTAGTCCTTTTTTTTTTTTTTTTTTAATACGTTTAAATATTTTAAAATATATTTTTCAATATGAATTTTTTTTTTACAGCATTAATTTACAGCATTAATATTAAATAACTACTGCAACAAACAACATACATAAATTAAACTCTCTCATTGTTTAATTTTAAATTCATCAAATACCATTTGCACGCTTTTTAAAAATCTATTAACAAACAATTTTCAGTTGCATGAAAATCGTTTGCTTTTGGCGACGAAAAATGCTGCTTGCCAAATCGCGTGACGCTTTCGTCTTTTCACATCAAATCTTTGAAAGTATTTTACTTTTTACTAAGTTTCTACTGTTGTTCCGCTGCTAAATTTGACTGATCCTTTATGACATACGTTAGTAGTTTAATTAGTATTATTTTCAAAATATTCTGAGTATGTCCAGTATGGAGACCGTCCTTGTAAGAACCTTCTGCGTGAGAGGATTTATTTTCATGGAATGATGCCTACACGAAAAACATTGAAATTCAGTTTCTCTTTTAAAATTTAAATCGCACACATGAATGGGTGACATTGATAACGTTGTTCTAATTAAAATAAGACTTTTTAAAAATTTTATGATTTGTCATATGACACAAGGTATTCAGCTGTAAGTACACAAAATTTGAAGTATGTGACTTATACAGTTTTTGTGTACGAATACTGTGACGGACAGACAGAGGTTGAGACGAATAGGATTTCATCAGATGAACGAAACCCTAAAAATCGTTTCATCTCTTTTCTTGGTTTCCTTTTTTTCTCTTACAAATTCAAATGAATTGCTCTAATTGCAAATTAAAATTGCTTACTACATCAAATGAACAAAACAAATAAAATGGTAAAAAACATTAAACAAAAAATTTCAATACGTGAAAAGATTTGTAATGTTGCTCTTTCAGATCTTTAAGGGAAAAAAACTAAATGGCATTAACTGAATTTCTGATTTCCTTAGATTAAAAATGATTTTTATAATTAATAACAGAATTTGGAATATTTGGTTCAAAATAAGTTTTTGTTCCTGAAATCACATGTTAAAATATTGCTTCCACTATAATGTAAAAATTTCTGTTTAAAAGTAAAAAAGAACACAGGAATGTTGTTAATCTAAACTTGAAGTATTTTTATAATATGTTTATTGTCTTTCCTTAATGACTCTGTTTTATAAATTAGACAGCAACCTATAAAATAAACAAGATAACTACGATTTCCAAATCGAAATTTAAAATGTTTAAGATTAAAATTAATTTAAAAACATAAAGTGTTTTAAACGTATTTTTTAAATACTGCTTATTATTTGGCCTAAACATAATTTTTTAGTTACAATTTTATTGATTCTAGAAACTAAATATAGAATAAAAAATTATTTATTCATTCACTGTTTCTTTTATCAGGTATGATTCATCTCAACTCTCAACAAAATACTACATATTTCAACTTGCGCACTGCCCATGGAGGAATGAGATAGGTGGAGTGGAAGTATTATGTTTGGGGGTGATGCTAAAAAAGTAACCCTACATTAAGTACAATAAGTACCAACAAAACCACGTGCTTTGATATGACTATCAATTGAATCAGGTTTAAACCCGTATTTTTTTCTTCTCGTTTTTTAAAAAAGAAGTAATTCATCGCTTCACCGGTAAGAATTTATCAATTATTTTATCATATGTGTTTTAAATATCAATATAGAAAATTATTTTAACGTTTTGCTTGAAAATATAACATTCTTTTGTTAATATCTTAAAATCGTCTGCAGTCAGAAATCTATATTTTAGTTTAATATTTATTACTTAAGTTTTCATACATGATTTTAAAAGAATGTTTTCATCATTATATTTTAAATATTTATTTACATGCAATTATTAAGTCAAACATTTTCCATCTACGTTATAAAGTATTTAAAATTATATTAAATTAGGAAACTTTTTGTAATACAATTTTTAGTTCGTATCAAATGTTTTCAATATCTTATTTAATTTCAATTTGACATTTAATTATTGCTAATTTTCCAATTTATTTTATTTTAAAAGCGAACATTTATTTTAATAAATAATAATAGAGCAAAGATCATTTTAAAATTTGCTATTTTCTTCTTAAAATATGCTTTAGTTGTAAATCATTTCTTTCAATTCGTTTTATAATACAAATCCCTTCCACGTCTTTTTGTTTGGAACATTAAAATTCGAGCTATAAATGGTTTCATATTGCAAACCTTTTTTGAGGCTTTCTTCACCTCCACCTATCTCATTCCTCCATGCTCACTGCCTTTAGCATGAGTTAGTTCTATTTGATATCTAAAGAATCGGAGTTCGTACGGATTCTGGTATTTCAAGAGCAGGAAATTTTTCGGTGCAAATATTTTGTTGTAGAAAATGGCTCTTTAAATAAGGCGAAATTTCGAGCCTTTCAACCAGATTTATTTATACTAGCAAAAGCCGTGCTTTGTTTAGATTCGCGAAGCATTATTTCATAAGATAAATATTTGAATGTAACAAAATTTTTCATATTATTTTTGCATCTTTATTAAGCAAAAACGTTAGCTCCTGTTGTGGCACATTTAAATTTTAGAAATGTAAATTCAGCCAAATAACTAAGAATTTCTTCGGAATTTTTTATTTATGAGATAAGGCTGGTTTAAATAATGGAATGGGGTAATAAAGTACAAAATTCCATAATGTCTTGTGGGAAATTATTAACTTGCCCACTGTATCCAAGTTGACCACCTTTAACCTGATAAACAGTAATAATTTGATTCAATTAAATTATTCTTCAATCAATTAAAATATTCTTAAATTATTCTTCAATCTTTCGATTCGGATACCAAACTTAAGAAACTTAACAAAATATTCACTTTAAATACCAAATATAAGAATTAATTTTACTTGTTTACGATTCTTCTGCCAGTTTACCAAAGTAAATCATAATGTAATTCTTTTAAAATCCGTAAATATAAACTGCGTGAATAATTTTGGCAGAATAATGAAATATATTTTATTTAATATATTAATCATGATTCTATCTATAATTACTTACCCCATGGTTTATTTTCCTTCTTAAAATAAAAAGATACGGGTTCAATTTTTTATTTGCAAACGATTTTGACGGAATAATGAAAATATATTTAATTTAATTAATTAATCATGATTCTACCTATAATTACTAACCCCATGGTTTATTTTCCTTCTGAAAATAAAAAGATACGCGTTCAATTTTTTATTTGCAAAAATGCGTCTATAATAGAAAAACATGTAGACTTAATTAATTATTAAAATGATATTTTAAAAGGGTTATTCTGTAAAAAAATAACATTGTGCAAATCTACAAATCATAATTTATTCTTATGTTTAATTTCAAGTCAAAATACTGAATAGTTTTTTTATAAAGTGTACGACAAAGTGTAACTTGAGTGGCCTAATAGAGGATTCGCTTCGCTCATCCTAATAATTTATTTATTTATTTATTTATTTATAAAAAAAAATGTTGATATTTGACCTCGAAAATCTGGAAAAACTAACGGTACCTGTACGAACTCTGAGAATGTTAACCCTTTCGGGTCTGTATTTGTTTCCAATTTTCAGAAATAATTATTTTTATGTTTAAAAACATTAACACTAACTATCCAAATACATTATTAATTAGTGTTTACTGAATATTTCATAGTCTGATAGACAACGAATGTTGTTGTTTTGCGTACCATTCAATTCATATCCACATGACAATATTGTAAGGAAGAATTTTTGGTGATATTTAGAAAATACTATATTAGATTTAACTTTTTTTAAATAGATTTTCAATATTTTTTGTGCTTTATTACATATGATTTTTTCAGGAAAGTAACTTTAATTTTAAATTTGAAGAATGAAATATACATTTAAAATAAAAGAATCTCAAAAGGCGCAAAGAAGATGAAGCAACAAATAATAGTAGTTACTGTAACTAAATGCCTAAACATTCATGGAAGTCATATGATAAATGCATAGATGTCTACTAACATTACTACATGTAATTAGTAGCAAAAATATTTCTTAAAACAAAATAGTATTCCATTAAAATACATGTATTATTAATAATACATCAGATCCTAAAGAGTTAACATTATTTCTTTCAAGAGGTGTCAAAAGATACCTTTCGGATTTTTAAAAATTACTCCGTAAAATTTAATAATTTCTCCATATTTATTTTTTTTTTACTTTTCATACAATGGAATTTAAGGTACCTGCCTACCTTTAAAATGCAATTTTCCATCAAAAATCCGGTTTTCTATATTTGGTTTAATATTAAACCCTGATATTTTAGCTTTCTAAATCAGTTTGAATTGTGTTTCTATCTTGTTTAAAACTCGAGTTACAGGCATTTTAATATTAGTCATTTAATAGGTAAAATTTGGTTTTTAATTATATTTTGTGCTTTTTCTCAAAATGAGATTTTGCAGATTTTTCTTTATCGCAAAACATCGTAACTCGAAAAATCATGATTGTAACATTATGAAACTTTGCAAAAATACTCTTAAGGAGTTTTTTTAGGTTTTGTGCCTCTACTATTATGATATTTAATTATTTTTTCATCTTTTAGTTGATACAAATTATGAATTGCCATATATTTTCTTAATTTTTCTGTGTGTAAAAACTTCAATTTCTATAATTTTTTAAATAACATAGTTATAGTTATGAAAATGCTTCAGCACCTCAAGAAAGTTTCATTAATCATAATAAAATTTACAGAATAAAAATATCTTCATTTAAACTTGAGTTTTGATGTTTTGCAAAAGTGCCATTTTATAGCAATTTTTATGTATGTTTCGAGCATAAAAATGAAAATATTTAATAATATAAATATTTTTACATTTTATTCATAATTTTTAGCTATATTCTATAATATAATACACAGAAGTAGGCAATTTTTCAAATATTAAAAAAAAACATCCTTTCTGAAGGTAGGCAGGCACCTTAAAATAATTCGGCGATATCGTTTTCCTCCAGCTCATCTTGGATTTAAAAATATGTATATCATATACCTTATTTCTACCATAAAGTGTATTTTGACACCTTAATCCTTTATCTACCGAATTATAAATTCATGAAAAATTTACATTCTAAGGAATTTTACATAAATTCTTTAAACTAAATTAAAATATTTACATAATCATTTAATAAATTTTTGAAGGATTTTGGAAGGATTAATTGAACTTGAATTTACAGTGATTTTGTTCAATATTTATAATCCCACTCAAATCTTTTATTTTAAATTGTTTTCTTAGTATTTTTTAGAATTATAAAATGTACAAATATTATCTTCTTACAATATAAATAAAAAAATATTTCCGCTTTGAAATCAGCGCCAGGAAAGCTGAAAAGATGCAAAGACAAAAGAAATCATCCTTTGAAAAATATTTTTGTTTTGTGTAACCAATAAGGCTTTTGGAACAAAATAAAGTAATGCATCTGTAACTCATTCTAAATATTATTACAACTAATCGACCTATTAATAGAATTTTATAATAAGTAATTGTAATGGTACTTATAAGTACTATCGGTAGATAAAGGGTTAAAGATTTCATAATTTTAATTTCTAAATATTTCGTGCTTTCTAATTAAAAACTAGTCGTTGGGGGCCACCGTAATACTTACCCATCATGGATATGCATATGAAAATAAAACATGTAAAACTATTTATACAATGCATTGCAATTCATAAACAAAATTTAAATATTGTTAATATACATAGTAATGCTATATTAAAGAACTGCTGATGTACCAATTTCGACAAATTATATAAAACGCCAAACTACTCAAGTAGTACCGAACTGTGTAAAAGAAACATCCTTATAACTCCAAAAATAATAAATCTACTAACTAACAATTGACTGCGTCGGATTAAACGTCTCATTTCCAATTAAAATATACTTCTGAATTGAAATTTGAATGAAATACAGGGTTATGAAAAATCGAAGAATGTAGAAAACAAGATTACAAATATCTCGGCAACTAATAATCCGATCGACTTCGTTCTATATGCAAAATGTGTGTTATTTTATTGCTTTTTACGCCCATTCCTTAGAACAAAACAATTCGAAAATTTTTATATACCTTTCATCAGAACGAATTTTTCGAGAGTCTGAAAAAAATAGTTCCGGATAATCGAGGTTGCTGATATTAAATAGGGTTCATCCCATTCTTACATACTAACTACATACAAAATTTCAAGTCTCTATCTCAATTTGTTCGGGAGATAGAGCGTTTACAGACAGACAGACTGACAGACAGACAGACAGACAGACGGACGGCAAATTTTTTTTTCTAAAAATATGTTTTTCGGAATCTCCACTATCTAAAACGTATAAATCCGTCAAAAAAATTTTTTCGATTTTCAAAACGATTGCAAGACTTACCCTATACTACGTATGATGGGTAAGTAAAAATACACATAATACTAATTTTACAGCATTATATCAAGTACAATCAGATTAGAGAACATCAATTTCAGCTGTAAAGGAGCATACAAGAGTTGCTGATATTATTTTGCATTATAGTATAGATTAGCCACACTCAACCTTTTTTCCATGCGGAGCCGCAAACATAAATTTCGGACTTAAGGAGTGCCACAATACACTCATAAAAAGGTTAAATAATAATAATAATAATAAGTCTAACAATTAAATGATAAAGTTAATATTATTACTAGGTTTATCGCTGAAGAAATATTTCTAATATATTTAACACCATTCTTTCCGAATAATAAGCTTCATAGTAGATTTCTGTTGCAAATGCTGTAGAAATATTCCGCGAAGTTTGCTGTTTGATGTTGATACTGTAAAATGTTTTCGGTGCCAGTATTTTTTTCTTTTATTCCGACAAAAATTTAGTCTTAAAAAGTAATTATTAGCTATATAAATAGATATGAAACGTAATATTATAACAACACTGAATTTCCAGGGAGATTTTCTTTAAATAAACTCATGTTTTTCGCAAAGAAAAAAAAACTATAATTGTAGAAATGCATAGTGTAAATTTAATTTGACAGGATGTTTGATTGTTGTTGAAAATTAAAAAATGCGTAAATCATTGTAGGTCAAGTAGGACTACCTGCAAAAAGAACTTGACTGAGCAAACGGTTTTTAATACAACTGTCAGTTAAAATCTGACTTGTTATACATAATTATCTTTACTCACAGAAATAAAACTCTCACTTTTGACGATACAGCAATGATTGGGCTGTATTTCGTCGTTTTTGACGATCATTTCGTATCAAAATCACGTGATTTTTAACGAAACGTAAACCCTCAAATATTAGACGAAACTATTGTCTCAATTCCTGCCGGATTCAATGCACTTTAAAGAAACAGTTGCGGTAAGTTTTTTGCCAAAAGGCGCACTACTGTATTTCCGCAAATCTTGTGATTTTAGCAAGCAGATATTTGGTTGTTTATGTCAGTCCTGTAATATATATTTTTTTTTTAAACAGTACTTTTTAGCGCTTTTCAAAAAATACTGAAATATGGGAAGTTATTGTTTCTGCATTGGTTATTTTTTAGGTGTTAAAGTTTTAGGAATGTTTATTTATTTATTTATTGTTGCTGTTGATATTCGTTATGGTTTAATTCGAAAAGAATAAATTAGTTGTGTTATACAAAATAGTTAAAAAATAAAATTTGGTCACTTACATTTCAAAATTCTAGAATCTCTTATTCATTCAAGAAATATATTCTTTTTTTCAATCAAATTAAAATATACATAATTCATCCCTCTCCTTTTTATAAACAGTAGTGTTGAAATCTTAGCATTATTTTATAAATTATCTTATAGCATATAAAAAAACTTCCCAATATGCACTTCAAAATTCGTTATCTCCGCGCAACAAATTAACCAGACCATATTATAATCATTCGTTGCGCAAAGAAAATTTCCCTAATAACTTATATTTATTAAGCTATATTATAATTATTCGTTAACCAGAAGAAAAGCCATAACAATAAATTAGCCTTATTTATTAAAACTTACAAGATATGTAACAACATCGATAAAATTACAAATTGCTTTATAAAAATATAAACACGCAATAGAATCCATTATATGCCTTTAGAAATTAAGCTGTCGTGGTCCCTGTGGCGTGGATAGCTATGACAGCGGACTGTTTTACCGAAGGTTGTTAGTTGGAATCCCCTCGATGACACTATTTTTTCCCCTCTGTCAAAAATTACGGGTGCTTCTAAATTTATCGATAGATGGCATCACAAGGGCTGTTTTGACGAAACTTTTTAAGAAATTAGTATCGTCAAATAAGCAAAGAAACTAATTTCGTCTTCCTGACGAAATATTCGCTCGGAGCATTTCCCAGGAAACGGTTTCGTGAAAAGCGAAGAAAATTTCGTGAAATCTGAGTATCTATTTCTGAGAGTGTTCCCTTGAAAATATATAAAACAATGCTGAAGAACATAAATACTTTTTTATCCGCATCTCAATTGTATAAATATGGATTAATGATTATGAGCCTCGCGCCGCTGTTAAAATGAGGCCAAGCCACATGTGTCCCGTGGGCCACAGGTTGGGTATGACTGTTACAGATCATTGTAGTGACTACTTCTAAAAATTTATTAACATGTTTTGTTCTCCAATTCTGGTAGTGAATTCAATACACATGAATTTTGTTTCCATTTGTGGAAAAACTGGGGTATTGAATAAGGAAAGAATTTTATTACACTGCTGTTTTTATGATTACTAATTGTTGTTGTTAAAAAGATTGTATTTTTGTATATGAGACTGAAAGATTTGTTAAGTTAGTAACATTAAAATGTTTAATTTTCTATTAAATATTAAAAATAAAAAAGAAGATAACATTAATTGTTGTCTATGTTGATGTAAAACATGTTTGATTACAATTACGTATATTTATATTTTATAGATTGTTGAATTAATCCTGTATTTATAACCTCTAATAAATTTAAAACTAAATATTAATTAAATAATCTCTGATAAATGCACGCCAATGAATAAATATATTGTTCAAATTATCTATATTTAACTGACAATTTGAAACTCAGCAATTTTAGTAATTATCTGCATTGAAATGCAAAGTTTCAAAAAGACACTTTTTACAATTTTCTTAATTTTCCAATTAATTTTCAGCAGTGTAACTAAGTTTGAAATTATCGAATATTTAATACGTGATTCATCACTTGCTAACTAAGCTTAGACCCAACAGTGTGAAAAATGTGCTCTTTTGTGCTGCAGTTGCTGCCTTACCAACATATGGGAGTGAAAAATGCCAAGGGAATATTTCGCAAATCTCTTCCACTCTCGAACAGTCTGCAGGTGCCAGGGTCACGTGACCGACTAGATAATTGATATTAAAAACATTTTTGCTTGTTCCTTTAGTTAGTTTATGTAATGTAACATTTGAACTCAGTAAGTAAATTGCATTAGTTCTTGATCTTCCAAAGATAGAAGAAAATAAATATTGTTTCAATGTTAAAAAAATAGAGTTGCTAAAATATTAATTGTAATTTAGAGTCATGAGCTCTAACAAAGCAACTAAATTTGTTCATTTGTAACTATGTACATAATGTACAAAATGCATATTTTGATTTAATAATAATCTCCAAAAATTGCACATGAATATGATTATTTACAAACGGTGAATACAAAACTTCATTGAATACGTGAAATTAAATATAGAATCGTGAATTCTTCAAACATGCTCTTCCACTATTTTTATCAATTGTGATATAACGTGAAAATTCGTGGAATACCTGAATATCTGCATTAATGATAAAGCATTTGGAGCGCTATTCCAAGAATTCGGGGTTCGATTCTCGGCTTGGCCTTTTTTTCACAGTGTTAGTTCTACACTTAGTTAGCAAGTGATAAATCACGATATTCAAAAAAACCTTTTGGTACAAATAAGTATGCACAAAATCGTGGTAGAAACAGTATTAAATTAAATGACTCTATTATGTTCTATTTCGTCGAACTATAATGTTACAGTATATTTTGTATTAGAGAAACATACATAAAAGAAAATAAAACATTAATGTTCTTTTCCTCAAAATAAAATAAATAAATAAATAGATAAATAAAATAAAATAAATAAATAAACAACTCAAGTTTGAAAATAAGATGTTGCCAGGTAAATATATTATTTTTCATTTACTAAAATGGTTTATGCATAACATTTTCACATCACTTCAATGAAACAACTTTACGTGCTATTTATGTTAAAAAAAAGCAATAACATTCCAAAATTTTGACTAAAACTTTGAAACAGTAATTTTCAAAAGATCCTCATTTTACACCACACATATAATATTAAATATTTTTAAGTAAAATAAACATAAAAGGATAAATTATAGACATACTAAAAATCCTACAGTAAAAAGATTAAGGGTGTATTCGAAAAAACCCTTTTCCACCTACAACAGCTCGAAATTTTTCGATACAATTTCAGACATATTTTTAAAAGTAGAAACATGAAACTTGCTGAGGGGATTCTTGAAGGGACATATGAGGTGCCGTGTGATGTCTTTTTACGATCAATTCATTAGAATTTGAGTTATAAACAAATATCTTCTCATTATGACCCTTTTTTTTTCATTCCCAGATGTCTCACGTGGGAAAAATCGGTTCGAAATGCCGTTTTTGATTGCTTTTTTTTGCAATATTTCATGCATTTATCAAAGAATCTGCAATCACGGCACCTTGTGTACTTTCCAAATAAGAGATTTTGAAAGTTTGGTGTATTTGAGAGAAAAAATGAATTTAAAAATAAATCGGAAAATAAGCAGTTTGAATCGAAACACACCCTTAACCCTTTCCGGCACGGGCAAAATCTGTACTAAAATTAGAAATTATCGACTGACACCGGAATTCACAAATGAATTTTTTAAATATTTTGAATCCCTTATTTTAAGCTTTTATTGTAAAAGCAGAATTTTACTAAAATATTACTGGTGCCGTTTGCAAGTTCGGAATTAAAATTAGGTATCCCAGACCGGGCACAGTGTGCCGGAAAGGGTTAAGGCAAATATGAACAAAAGAACCGAAAGATACTTTACCACCACTCACTTTTATCATGGCCGAGTGAAGCTAAGGTCTTTGAAGCAGCACAAAATCTGAGCAGAGAAGGCTTAATATGTTTTTAAAGCACTGGTGATGCTGTTATATATATTTGTGGGGGTGTTATTCCCGTTGTGCGTCATATATTCAACAATAACAAAAATATTATTTTTCACATGTCCAGTGTCACTTACAAGGATACCAATTTAGAAAGCGGAAGGGCTGTAAGGGGATTTGCTGAAAATCGCTTCCAAAACTTCCCGGGTGGATTTTTTCTGGGATTAATATACCAAAGATTAAAAACATTAGCTCTGAAAAAGGAATATATTTACCAGTCAAGGAACAGCTGGACGGCAAAAACATGTTTGCTTGGTAGTAATAGATCTAAAAAAAATCAGATTTTATTTTACTTAGAGTATATAATTAGAGTGGAGCCAACTTTTGAAAAATATTGGGTTAACTCAAAAATATTTGCTGGGCTCAAAAATATTTTGGTTTGGTACGACCAGTTTGTTCTTCTTTGAAGGGTGGGCAGATGGTGAAATATGAGAATTTGAAATCAAGCTGTCATATTTTATTAAAGTTGCAATTTTGTTAAATTATATTCTCATGCGTTTTTCCTTATAGGGACACTAATATTTATTGCAGTATCATCATGTCATGAACATGACTACAAATGGAAGTAGCAGAAAGTTAAACATGCACATTTCAGTCATTCGGGATTTATCGGAGTCAATGCGTGAATTAAAACTAGTCGTTGGAGGCCACCGTAATACTTACCCATCATGGATATGCATAACATAATATATGAAAACATAACGTATGTAAACAATTTATAAAATGCATTACAATTCCAAAATAAAATATGAACGTATTTTTAAGTATTTTTAACACATCATCATGTTCTATTAATGAATTTCTGATGAACCAATTTCGATAAATTGTATGAAACGCCAAACTATTCAAGTAGCACTGAATTGCATAAAAGAAACATCCTTATAACTCTAAAAATAATTATCATATTCAGTAACGGTTTCTTGCATTGAATTAAATGTCTCATTTCCAATTAAAAGATATCTTTGAATTGAAATTTGAATGAAATACAGGGTCATGAAAAATCGAAGAATGTGAAAAACAGGATTAGAAATATCTCGACAACTAATATTTTGATCGACTTTGTTTTTTATGCAAAATTTGTGTTAATTTATTGCCTTTTACGTCCACTCCTTAAAATAAAAAAAATAAAAAATTTTTATATACCTTTCATCAGAACGAATTTTTCGAGAATCCGAAAAAAATAGTTCCGGATAATCGAGGTTACTGATATTAAATAGGCTTTGAGCCATTCTTACATACTAAGCACATACAAAATTTCAAGTCTCTATCTCAATTTGTTCGAGAGATAGAGCGGTTACAGACAGACAGACAGATACACAGACGGACGGACGGCATTTTTTTTTTTTTTTCTAAAAATATGTTTTTCGGAATCTCCAGTGTCCGAAACGTGTAAATCCGTTAAAAAAAAATTTCGATTTTCAAAACGATTGCAAGACTTACCCTATACTACGTATGATGGGTAAGTAATACATGGTCATTGACAAAATAAGTTTTGTTCTAGGAATAAAAAAAAAAATAATGAAATAAATAACTAAGTAAAACAGTGAAAATCGGGAACGCTTGGATTAGAAAATATTGGGTGGGTTCGGGTGCTATGGGCCCATATAAGTTGGCGCCACTGTATAATTACACTGAAACTTCCATTTAACGTCGTTCCTCTTAAAAACTTTTTTATTAAGGAAATTCCTTAGATAGAAACCAATTCTTCTCAAATTCTTGAAATTTTATGGTAAAATACGCAAGAATAAAATGAACAAATAGATAAATGTGATCACAGATACACAAAGAGTTTCGTTTAGTATTTTTTCTTTTTTAAAACAACTTATCCTTTAATTAATAAATCCAAATTGTTAATTTAAAATTATTGAATTCTTACAGAGAAGGTAGCAGCAATAAATTTAATTAAAAAATAATTGTAAAAGGAAGTTATTTGTTTTAATCAAATTAAAGTTCAAATCAAATTATTTAAACAAAATCCTAAATTCCAACTTTTTTGAAAATCCGACATTTTTTTAAAAATGAGCAAAGATATGAATAAAATTTTAAATTTCTAAAAACGAAAAAAAGAAATTGTTTAAACTAAATTTAAAATGTTAAATCATTAATAAATCACAATAGTTTTTAAAATGGAAAAAAAAAAATGAATTCCGAAAAAATATTATGAATGACAGATGAATGAAACCCTAATAATATAAACTCTTAAATTGGCAAAAATACGAAATTTCTTTCTATTAAATCCATCTTGACATGATCATTTCACCTTGCAACACCGCCGATTGAACTTACAATCTCCTGTTAACTAGCAAAAGTCTTTACCCCCACACTATGATGTCTACACACAAAATGCTCAGATTAATGTTCTGTTTTAAAATGTAAATCACAAAAATGAAAGGATGACATCGAAAAAAAAATATTTAATTAAAATAACACACTTTTCCAAGATTTTATGATTCGTCGTGTGGCACGGGGTATTCAGCTGTAAATATACAAAATTTGAAGTGTCTGACTTATACCGTTTTTATGTACACTCTGTGTCAGACAGACAAACAGAAGATATAGACGAATAGAGTCACGAATTAGGGAATGAAACCCTAAAAATAAATCTAAAATAAAAATATTGAAAAAAAAACGTATTTTAATTTGAGCAATAACTTTTGTTTAAAATAATGTAAATGTGTGAAGATATCGCAAAGTTTCAAATGCAGGTGAATATTTGTACATTCTATTCTCACCAGTATTTTTTTTTTTCGATGTTTCGTTGTATATTTCTCTTGCCAAACGTTCTTAAAGCGTGTGCATTTTTTTTTTTTTTTTTTTTTTTTTTTTTTTAAAGTAGTGCGAGGTATTATTAAAATGTATTTGCCACTAATTGAAACTTTAAAATTTACCCAAGTAGATAAAAAATTAATTACACTGAAAAAAGTGGTTTCTCAATATTGAGTAAAAAGTACTCAATTTTAAGTACTTTACATACTCAAAATAGCTCCGATTCAAATGTACTCAAAATGGAGAAACACATGTACTCATTTTTAGGTGCGTTCGTAATTATGTAAATACGTAGCACCTATTGTTGTCGCTCAGTCCGTCCGTCTGTCCGTCTGTCTGTCTGTCCGTCCGCATATAACAACGCAAAAACTACCCAACCGAATCGTTTGAAATTTAAAATACATAATTATAACATAACTTTGTCGAGTAATTTCAAATTTTATGAAAATCGGATGGATAGATCAATTACAGGGACAATCAAAAGGATTCCGTTACATTACGGTCAATGGGGGAAAAAGTTTCTAATGCATTTTAATCGTTTGAAATTTAAAACATATAATTATTGCGTAATTTTGTCGAGGCATTTCAAATGTTATGAAAATCGGATGCATAGATCAATTACAGGGACAATCAAAAGGATTCCGTTACATTACGGTCAATGGCGAAAAAAATTTCAAATGCATTTTAATCGTTTGAAATTTAAAACATGTAATTATTACGTAATTTTGTCGAGTCATTTCAAATGCTATGAAAGTCGGATGCATAGATCATTTACAGGGACAATCAAAGGTATTCCATTACATTACGGTCAATGGGAAAAAAGTTTCAAATGCATTTTTATGATGTTACACTCATTCGAACATAATAGAATTGGCATGAATCTATGAAATATATACTAAAATATGCATTCTGTACAATATGTGATGCAAAGAATTTTTATTATTAAATTACAGGGCCACACAAAAGTATTCCACTATATAATGCTATACGGGGAAACATGGTTTGGGACGTGTTTTAATTATATTCAACTATTTCACATTTTATGAATAAGATATACGTTGCTGAGGTGTAATAAAAATTACGTCCTGTATATTTACAGAAACGTAAAGATTTTGACTACTGTACTGTATCCGGAGTACGCTCTACTATATCAGCAAGACCTGAATATTTTTAAAACTTCGTTATCGTAAGAACGCGCCTCATTTGCTACGTTCACGTGCAATTTCCAACTTGTTGATTCTATGGTTGTGTTCAATTATAAATCGCTATGAACTGTCCCTTTAACTTGTAAATTAAAGTAAAAATATACTAAAATTTATTTCTTGCTCAAAATTACTAACAAAAGTTTAATTGGTTGTTTTTTAAGAAAATAGCAGTTATTAGGAAAATACCCAAATCTAATATTTTTATGGCGAGAGCACTATTTGCAAGCACTTTTAAATTATTTTAAAATACTGTGCATAGTTTAATATCTACATTAATAAATACCTTTTATGCCACCATGAATGAAATTAACCATTACAGGATACAAAATTATCGTTATTTTGTATTTGATAGCATGTGATGTTTCAAAATTGACAAAACAGTGTGATCATTACTGATCCAGACATACTCAATTCAGTATCAGCACATCGATGTACTCATTTTTGAGTATTTCATTTCATTTTTCAGTGTAGAATAATGCTTAGAAAAACACAATAAATAACAATAAACAAAATCTGAGGCTTGATTCAAATTATTTATCTTTTTTCACAATATTTCAAATTCTTAACTTTCAAAAAGTCTATAATATTACTTTGTACAAGTTTCTTATTAAAAAGAAAATTACACTGTTCATAAAACTCTTCGCATTATAGTAAATATTCGAGTAATGCATATGTAATATTTTCGTGAAACTGGAACCCCATTCTTATTATATTAAAGGCTTTTAGATTTTTTTTTTTATGTAAATGATTAACTATAAATAATTTAATTTTCATACAATAAACTGAAATAAATTCATATGTTCATCGCAACAGCAACATCTCCGCTTAAATGTTGTGCCCAAGCATGAAAATGGAATAAACTTCGTTATATAAAATATGTTTTCCGTAATATGGAGATTAGTTTGCATGCTAATACTGCTCAAAGTCAAAGTGCAGCAGAAAATTTCGTTAAATAGAAAATTACACTAAATAGGTAAAGTTAAAATTATTTTCAACGTTAGAACACCAGAATATTCGTATTCCAAGCATGCTGGTTTCGGCAGCATATAGCATACCTTCCTCAGTGCTCAAGTATTTTGCACAGAACTTTTTCAGCACTGAGGAAGGTATGCTATATGCTACCGAAACCGGTAGGCTTGGAATACGAATATTCTGGTGTTCTAACGTTGAAAATAATTTTAACTTTATCATATTGCACCAGGCAACAACCTGGTGCAATACACTAAATAGGGTCTAATTACTTGAAATTTCTCTTTCAGCATTTTATTCTAATAGATGCAAAATACTTGAATACTTTTGTTCAGTCCTGTTATTTACCTAGTACCTTTATTGCATGCCAGTATTTTGTCAAAATTTAAATCAAACAAAAACACTCTTAAAACTACTTAAATCACATCTCCAGAAATTATCATTAATGGGTGACAATGTAGATAAATCTTTGCGTGACCCTGTATATTATTTTATCCATATTCTACAAACATTTACTATAGTAAAATGAAAGCAGTTCAACGTAAAAATGCATATCTTATTTAAAAACTACCTTTAAGTTAATTACCCTCACATTCAGTAACCTTTATGAGCTCTGTTGTGTAACCCTGTATATCAACTATAACATTTATGCTCACCATTTAATTTACAGACATTTAATAAAACTTAAAAACGCATATCACAATTGAAAATCCATTTCATCCATCCATCAGCTATCATTGATAATATACAGTACTTCGGATAAGAGTATAAGATTTGAGATACTTTTCTGCCTGTAAATGATATGCACTTCATATTATGCGTTAAATATTAAGTCTCAGCGGCGTATATCAATTTTATGATACTTGAAATCGTTTAACATAATTAAAATGTGCCGCAAACAATTCCCCCCTTTATTATTCTGTAATGGAATTCTTTTGACTTGCCCTGAATATTGACAATAAATAAATAGTAACAATTATTTTTAATGCATATTTTACAGTATGCTTATTCTACAGAATATATATGCATTCTACAGAATGCATATTTTACAGAATACTTTGCGAATCCATGTAAATGTGAATATGTTTTGCAGGATGTAACACTTTTAAAATTCATTTGAAACGACTTTTTCCCGTAGGCCGTAATGTATCGGAAAAATTTTGACTATCCCTGTAAATAAACTAATCATAGTAGAAGCTTCATTTTCAATAGGGTTCGTGCTAGGGTAAACATCAATAACATAAAATTTTCATAGCAAACCGAGTATATTTACGGGAGCTAGAGCACGGACAGATGGCCATGGGCCATCCGGCCAGACAAACCTAAAGCATAAACATTTTTCAACTTTGTTGGAAAGTGTTAAACAGATATATTTAACATAGACCTTTATCTCTAAACCGGCTTCTACCTAGATAGATTCCATTTATATCGGGTACACGACATTTCGGTCCCGTGACAATTCGGTCCAAAGACATTTCGGTCCTTGGCCATTTCGGTCCCGAGACATTTCGGTCCCGTGACAATTCGGTCCCAAGACATTTCGGTCCCGAGACAATTCGGTCCCAAGACATTTCGGTCCCGTGACAATTCGGTCCCAAGACATTTCGGTACCGAGACAATTCGGTCCGTGGCCATTTCGGTTTTTAGTCATTTCAGTCCCTTGTTATTTCTTTGCTCGCTATCTTATAAATCGGATTCTAATTATTGTGGGGCCAAATGGTATAAGTTAACTCGTGACAATGAAATCACAGCGAGCTGAAAATTTTGTTTGGTACAATGTGATATAATTTTAGGGGATATTTTAGTATTATTATTATTAATCAGATTAAATATTTAAAATTTTATTATTAACTATTAGTATCAGTATTTTATATAAACTTCTATAAACTATATAAACTAAAAAGTATTTTATATAAGCTGCCATAAATATTTTTTTCGCTGTTTGCATACATTTTTTTAGAACCTTTAAATTAGCATTAATTAAATAATAAAAAAAAACTGTGCTTAATTTTTCCTTTCCAATCAGTTTGATAATAAATGTCTTTAATAATTCAATTAGACAGTTATAAGTTATAATGTATACAATATACATATTTCCTCAAATCACCCATCTACACCCTCTCCTTTGATAATTCAGAAATGAGATATATTTATTGAAGAACAATTTTTTTATTTTTCTTATTATTTTTATAATACAAAGTTGCATCTTATAAATTTGTTTTCATAAGTTACTTTCCATAATTAACACTGTGAAAGCAATAGTAATTTCGTAACTGGGTATGCTATGATTTTTTTTTTTTTTTTTTTTTTTTTTTTTAAATTTGCCTCCGCCACTTTTTTTTTTTTTTTTTTTACTTGCCCATCATACGTAGTATAGGGTAAGTCTTGCAATTGTTCTGAAAATCGAAAATTTTTTTTTTTACGGATTTACACGTTTTCGACACTGGAGATTTCGAAAAACATGTTTTTAGAAAAAAAATTTGCCGTCCGTCCGTCTGTCTGTCTTTCTGTCTGTCTGTCTGTCTGTAAACGCTCTATCTCCCGAACGAATTAAGATAGAGACTTGAAATTTTGTATGTA
This sequence comes from Maratus speculifer, assembly GCA_964019185.1. Taxonomy (NCBI): domain Eukaryota; kingdom Metazoa; phylum Arthropoda; class Arachnida; order Araneae; family Salticidae; genus Maratus; species Maratus speculifer. The sequence goes on along the minus strand of OZ025296.1, from coordinate 316,742,841 downwards.
CTTAGTATGTAAGAATGGGACGAAGCCAATTTAATATCAGTAACCTCGATTATCCGGAACTATTTTTTTCGGACTCTCGAAAATTCGTTCTGATGAAAGGTAGATAAAAATTTTCGAATTTTTTTATTTTAAGGAGTGGTCGTAAAAGACAATAAAATAACACAAATTTTGAATAAAGAACGAAGTTGATCGAATCATTAGTTGACGAGATATCTGTAATCCTGATTTCCACATTCTTCGATTTTTCATGACCCTGTATTTCATTCAAATTTCAATTCAAAGATATATTTTAATTGGAAATGAGACGCTTAATCCGACGCAATAAATTGTTAGTTAATAAGGTTATGTTTTGGAGTTATAAGGATGTTTCTTTTTCGCAATTCAGTACTACTTGAGTAGTTAGGCGTGTTGTATAATTTATCGAAAGAGATTCATCAGCAACTCATTAATACAGCATTACTATGCACAATAAAAATATAAATACACGTTTAAATTTTGTTTTGGAATTGCAATCCATTTTATTAATAGTTTTCAAATGTATTACTTTCATATATTATATATGCATATATATGATGGGTAAGTATTACGGTGGCCCCCAACGACTAGTTTTTTTTTTTTTTTTTTTTTTTTTTTTTAAGTAATAATAGTATTTATTGATTGCATTTTTTACAGTCTTCTCACGCCATGAAGAAAATTTTTGTGAGTTTATTTTATTGAAACTGGGCTTATTACATTCTAATAAGATGATTTTTTTTTATTTACATAAAATTTATATAATAATATTTTAAAATATAATAATATAAATATTATATATGAAATATAATATATAATTTAATATAATATAATAATTTTTAAATAATTTTATTTTCAAGCGACAAAACTAATTATTTATTTATTTATTTATTTTATTTATTTGTATTACCTTTTCGCTCTTACTTTCCCAGAAAAAATAATAATAATTCCTATTTTAGTTTTATTTTTAACTATATTAATTGTTTTAAATTTCTGTTGTTTTAAATATACAATAAATAAACAAGTAAAAGATAAATTTCAGTTTAGAACTACCAGGAAATATAATGATGTATTGAATATAAAAAGGATTATGTAGTGAGTTTATTTTAAAATAAAATTCATTTTATAAATTAATCATGTTATTAATAAAAAATATATTTAATAAAATATTAATTTGATTTTATATTAAAATTACTAACTCTTTTGAGAATTAGGATTACCAATTATCATTAGGATTACCAATTATGATTAGGATTACCATACAAAATTTGTGTGAATTATAATATTTTGGATAAGAGTTATTCGTGTGTGCGGTTTTCGGGCACTTATAATCACATTATACTAAAATTTTATAGCCTTCAGATTAAAAACTCTGCAATATACCCTATTAAATTATGTTTTTATTTCGCAACATTTCAGTTTGCAAGAGAAGGGACCGAAACGTCTTGGGACCGAAATGGCTAGGGCCCGAAATGTCTTGGCACCGAAATGGCTAGAGACCGAAACGTCTTGGGACCGAAACGGCTAGGACCCGAAATGTCTTGGGACCGAAATGGCTAGAGACCGAAGTGTCTCGGGACCGAAATGTCTCGGGACCGAAACGGCTTGACCGAAATGGCGGGACCGAAACGTCCTGCTTCCACTTATATCGTTATTCACACTTTCAAGATGTAAAATAAAAAGAAGAAAAAGGACAAAGATTGACATTGTTTTCGGTCTGCATTTTTATTCTCATTCTGACCAAAGCTCCTTAGATGCAGCTCTTTTGCTAGTTGAGTTTAATTTTCTGGTTCTGGGGTTTTCTGGTTTGTTGCTGCCTTACTTTTAGAACTGCCGCTCTGGCTGCCTAATTCTTCAAAAGCAACAGATTAATTTTAGCTTCTGTGACACCCTTCATTTGAAATGCCCTTCCGTCAATTTCTGGATGCCAAATGAATATTACTAGATCACCATTTGGTGGGGAGTTAATCTTTTGCAAGCTCCTCTTCACGGTGTGTGTAATATATGCTTGCGTTGCTTAAATGCTTCTCTCAATCACCATCGTAATCCCTTTATCTGCATCTTTTTTTATCCCTCTAAGTGTTTGGAATGTAATATTCCGTCCACTATTCTCCAGGTTTCACTGCAATGTAAGCAATACTTAAGGCCACACAATAGTCACTGAAAAAAAGACCCGTCACTGAAAAATGTATTAACTGGAGCTAATATAAAGTGATGTTGTATGTTATAGGTTTTTATTTATAAATGTTCGTAAATAATTAAGACAAAAAATAAAATAAAATAATAATTAGAATTAAGAATTATTGATATATATTTATTTATTCAAATTTCAAAAAATATATAGATGATTATTAACCCTCTGAGATTTTGCAAATGAGTAATATTGTAATGTTGTTTTCCCTCATTTTTTTAAATGCTCAGAAAATATTTCAAAAAGATTTTTTCAACATTATATATATATATATATATATATATATATATATATATATATATATATATATATATATATATGTATATGTATAAACTTAATTACAAATATGAATGTAATCTTGAAGAGTGTTAATCTTTCTAAACCAAACCAAGTTCTTTCGGAGCTCCTTAAATCATAACTCCTGTCATGCATAATATTATTCAATTGCTTAAAATGATTTGTTATGTTACTTGTTATTCAATAGAGCGACTTAGCAAGTTTTCTCTTATTCAATTTTTTCTATTTAGTTGATCAGAAATTAAAGTTGATCCCTTCCTTAAATTATCAGTACCTTAACTTCAATATACTTATTCGAACACTCGATTGACTAGATCTTTGCCAATCAGATTCTAGATTAAATTGTACTCCGACTCAAAGATTAAAGTTGGTAACTGAAAACTTGCCAAGTCGCTCTATTGAATAACAAGTAACATAACAATTCTTTTTTAGCAATTGAATAATATTATGCATGACAGGAGTTATGATTTAAGGAGCTCCGAAAGAACTTGGTTTGCAGTTAGATCACACTTCTTTTATTAGCAGAACCTTTAACGAACTTGGCAGTCTTTCACATTCATGTTTTTGATAGGGTATCATTATTTTTTGTCAAATCACTTCTTTTATGAGCGAAACTTTTAACGAACTTGGCATTTTTTCACATTCATGTTTTTGATAGGATATCATTATTTTTTGTCAAAAAAGTAGGTATTTGTTTCCTTTTTGAAATAAATAGGTTAAATTAGTTTTATTTAATATTAATTGATCTTTCAGCTTTTTCCTGCATATATCCACTGTTTTTTTCAGTCAAATTTAGAAAATTTAACATTAAGACTTCTTATGTTCCTTTAAATTCTACTAATAAGGATGTTTCTTTTACGGGATTGGGTACTACTTTATTATTTCGTCGACCAAAAACGTTCGTAGCCAACTTGGCGAAATATAGATATATTGACGACAAAAATTACGCACCAAAAGTCATGCTAACATGGCGCTATTTCTGGTATTTTGCCAAATTGCCATAGATTCCCATTGTAATCTGGTCATTTATTCAATAATTTTGTTAGAGCAAGAACTGTCGCCATCATTTTGGCATCTTTTTTTTCTTTAAATTGGTTCGCTAACTACCCAAGATATCTTAAATATTGCTATTTAGAAAGTTTTTAGAACGCGTTCACGCATTTTTACCCCTTTTAAATTTTGTATTTGTTAACAAATGGTCTTAGTGATCCTTTATATCTTATAATTAATGAACATGCCAAATTTTATGTTTTTAGGCCCTTAACATACAGACATCGCATTTTTAGAACGCTTTTTGCTCTTATACCCCCTTTGGATTAGTGGAATCGACATAAGATATAGCCTATATTGGAGCAAGGACTATCACCATCATTTTGATATCATTACTTTTAAGATCGGTTTGTTGTTTGCTGAAATTGCTTAAAAATCCCAATTTAGACCATTTTTAGAACGCTTTTCGCACATTTTCACCCCTTTTGAATTCCGTATTTTTTATCAAATGCCCTTAGAGATCATTTATATCTTATAAATAATTAACATGCCAAATCTTATAGTTCTAGGTCCTTCAGTAACACAAAAGTTGCCTTTTTAGAATGTTTTTTGCTTCTTCACCCTCTTTTGGTTAATGGTATACGCATAAAATATAGCCTATGTTTGAATACTATCATTTTGGTATCATTAATTTTGTAATCGGTTCGGTGGTTTCAGTGATTAGCCTCGATACTCGCCAAAAGTGTCGCCAACTTGGCACTATTTCTGATATTTCGCGAAATTCCCATAAACTCTAAAATGCCAAAATTTATGTTTCCAGCCCAGTCCCTTAATATACAGACATTGCATTTTTAGAATGTTTTTTGCTCTTTTACCTCCTTGGGGTTAGTGTAATGGACATAAGGTATATCCTATGTTGGAGCAAAGACTGTCATCATCATTTTGACATCATTACTTTTAAGTTCGGTTTGTTGTTTGCTGAGATTGTTTTAAAATTGGTATTTCGAACTTGTTTAGAACGCTCTTCGCGGATTTTCACCCATTTAAATTTGATATTTTTTAGCAAATGTCATTAGTGATCATTTATATCTTATAAATAATTAACATGCCAAATTTTGTGCTTTTAGGCACTTCAGTAAAACAAAAATCACATATTTACAATGTTTTTCGCTTCTGAACCCTTATTTGGTTAGTGGCACAGACATAAGATATAGTCTATGCTTGAACCGGGGCGAATACCATCATTTTGGTACCATTACTTTTGAAATAGGTTCGGTAGTTTTTGAGATTAGCCGTGATACTCGCCAAAAGTGACGCCAACTTGGCACTATTTCTGGTATTTTGTGAAATTCTCATAAACTTCCACTGTAATCCAATAATTTATCCTCTAACCAACCATTAATATTTAATTAATGATGATTTCTGATTTTTTCCTATTTATAGATCCAATAACCTACCTCCACACCAAATTTCAACTTCCCAAGTCTCCTGGAAGTAGTCAAACATTTCTATGAGTGAGTCAGTGAGTCAGTGAGTCAGTGGTAAAAACAGTGGTTTTCAGACGTCAATTTCTCGTGAACGGTAAAAGATTTTTTTAAAAAAAATTTGGGTTCGGAAATTAGAAGATGGTCTTACACGACACAAAAAATTGCAAGTATGGAGGTCAAATAGAATTTAAGTTATTGGGGGGTCAAAAGTGGCTCGAAATGGTTCGGGTAATATAACCCACGGCCGGTGTGTCGCCTTTTACTTTGTGAACTTGGCTGACACACTGCCGTGTGTCTAGATATAGAATAGGTTTAAAATCATAAAATTAAGAGCAACAAACCGCAAAATTAGCAAGTAATGTACCTTTAAGCAATAATATACTGCTTTAATAATTTATACGACGGTATACTACTGCTTATTTTATAGTTATAAACTGGTGCTCCCACCCCCCTGCCAGTATTATATTGTATAATCAACAATTTTTTTTTCTCCTAATATGTAGAGCAAAGTTTTCATAGAGTTAATTGCCAATTTCTTTACGTGGTGGCTTAAGGGTGTATTCGAAAAAACGCGTTTTCACCTTCAACAGCTCGAAAATTTCCGATACATTTTCAGACGCATTTTTAAAAGTAGAAGCATGAAACTTGCTGAGGGGATTCTTAAAGAGGCGTATAAGGTGCCGTGTGAGTTTTTTTTACGCTCAATTCATTAGAATTTGATTTATAAACATTTACCTTCTCGGCATGAGCCTTTTTTTTCGTTCTCAGATCTCTCGTTTCGGAAAAATCTGTTCAAAATGCCGTTTTTGATCGCTTTTTTTACAATGTTTTTTACATTTATCAAAGAATTGACAATCACGACACCTTGTGTACTTTCTAAATAAGAGAATCTGCAAGTTTGATACGTTTGAGAGCAAAAGTGCATTAAAAAATAAATCGGAAAATAAGCAGTTTGAATCGAAACACTCTTAAGAAGAACAATTTACACTTCTTTCACAGAAAAAACCACTGAACTGTTCACAGTTCAATGGCATACTAGACACAGCAACATCACCAATATTTTCCGTTCCCAGTTTCCCAAAATGTCAAGAAATAGTCTCAAAATGTATTGCGACAGATATAGAAATTTATGATGTCATTTTTCAATCTAATTTATAAGAACTGATTTAATATTCCATGCAATATCCACTCATTTTTGGGACAGATTCTCTTACAGCTTTTTTTTTCAGCTGTATCAGTAGGTGGCTTTGGCCTTCTTGGCGCCCTCGCACAGTTTTTTTTCAGCTATATGAGTAGGTAGCTTTGGCCTTCTTGGCGCCCTCGGACAGATTTTTTTTCAGCTATATGAGTAGGTAGCTTTGGCCTTCTTGGCGCCCTCGTACAGTTTTTTTTCAGCTATATGAGTAGGTAGCTTTGGCCTTCTTGGCGCCCTCGGACAGATTTTTTTTTCAGCTATATCAGTAGGTGGCTTTTTCCTTCTTGGCGCCTTCGGACAGATTTTTTCAGCTATATCAGTAGGTGGCTTAGGCCTTCTTGGCGCCCTCGGACAGTTTTTTCAGCTATATGAGTAGGTGGCTTTGGCCTTCTTGGCGCCCTAGGACAGTTTTTTTTCAGCTATATCAGTAGGTGGATTTGGCCTTCTTTCCGCCCTCGGACAGTTTTTTTTTCAGCTATATCAGTATGTGGCTTTTTCCTTCTTGGCGCCTTCGGACAGATTTTTTTCAGCTATATCAGTAGGTGGCTTAGGCCTTCTTGGCGCCCTCGGACAGTTTTTTCAGCTATATGAGTAGGTAGCTTTGGCCTTCTTGGCGCCCTCGGATAGATTTTTTTTCAGCTATATTGGCTTTGGCCTTTTTGGCGCCCTCGGACAGATTTTTTTCTGCTATATCAGTAGGTGGCTTTGGCCTTCTTGGCCCCCTTGGACAGATTTTTTCAGCTATATCAGTAGGTAGCTTTGGCCTTCTTGGCGCCCTCGGACAGTTTTTTTTTCAGCTATATGAGTAGGTAGCTTTGGCCTTCTTGGCGCCCTCGGACAGTTTTTTTTTCAGCTATATGAGTAGGTAGCGTTGGCCTTCTTGGCGCCCTCGGACAGATTTTTTTCAGCTATATCAGTAGGTGGCTTTGGCCTTCTTTGCGCCCTCGGACATACATTTTTTCAGCTATATCAGTAGGTGGCTTTGGCCTTCTTGACGCCCTCGGACAGATTTTTTTTCAGCTATATCAGTTGATGGCTTTGGCCTTCTTGGCGCCTTCGGAAAGATTTTTTTCAGCTATATCAGTAGGTGGCTTTGGCCTTCTTGGCACCCTAGGACAGTTTTTTTTCAGCTATATGAGTAGGTAGCTTTGGCCTTCTTGGCGCCCTCGGACAGATTTTTTTCAACTATATCAGTAGGTGGCTTTGGCCTTCTTGGCGCCCTCGGACAGATTTTTTTCAGCTATATCTATAGGTGGTTTTGGCCTTCTTGGCGCCCTCGGACAGTTTTTTTTCAGCTATATGAGTAGGTAGCTTTGGCCTTCTTGGCGCCCTCGGACAGATTTTTTTTCCAGCTATATTGGCTTTGGCCTTTTTGGCGCCCTCGGACAGATTTTTTTCAGCTATATCAGTAGGTGGCTTTGGCCTTCTTGGTTCCCTTGGACAGATTTTTTTCAGCTATATCAGTAGGTGGCTTTGGCCTTCTTGGTTCCCTCGGAGAGATTTTTTTCAGCTATATCAGTAGGTGGCTTTGGCCTTCTTGGCGCCCTCGGACAGTTTTTTTTCAGCTATATGAGTAGGTAGCTTTGGCCTTCTTGGCGCCCTCGGACGGATTTTTTCCAGCTATATTGGCTTTGGCCTTTTTGGCGCCCTCGGACAGATATTTTTCAGCTATATCAGTAGGTGGCTTTGGCTTTCTTGGCTCCCTCGGACAGATTTTTTTTTCAGCTATATCAGTAGGTGGCTTTGGCTTCCTTGGCGCCCTAGGACAGATTTTTTTCTTTTAAGCGCCCTTACAAACGATGTCTTCTAAAAAAATTAAGAATTATTCACGCATTTGAATTGTTAGCTTCGTATGGTTGCCCGGTACTTTGGAATTTCTACTTATTGAGCTAATGGAAGCGATAAAACAGGGTTGAATGCCTTAAAAATCATTTTATCTACCTATTGATATATTCGGCTTTGGCCGTCATGGCGCACTAAGACAGATTTTTTTTTTCTTTTAGGTGCCCTTACAAATGAAGTCTTCTAAAAAACTGATATTAAGAATTATTCACATATGTAGAATATTTTCTTCATTTAAGAATTGTCCGCTTCGTATGGTTGCCCGGTACTTTGGAATTTCTACTTATTGAGCTAATGGAAGCGATAAAACAGGGTTGAATGCCTTAAAAATCATTTTATTCGACCCATTGACAGATGCGGCTTTGGCTGGCATGGCGCCCTTGCTATTTTTACTTACCCATCATAGCTAGTATAGGACGGGTAAATCTTAAAATCGTTTTGAAAATTGAAAAAAAAAATTTTTTGACGGATTTACACGTTTTAGATACTGGAGATTCCGAAAAATATGTTTTTAGAAAAACAAATTGCTGTCCGTCCGTCTGTGTGTCAACCATTTCCGAATAGTAATGTTTGCCTTATTTAGTCTGTCATTCGGTAAGCCAAATATTACTATTCAAAATTAGCAACATGAAATATCTATATAATTTTTTTAATAAAAAAATGTCAACCCTGGATTTAACAGATTTCTTTTTTAAGTGCAATGTTTTCATGGAATGTTTTTAGAGTCAAAATTTCTTATGGCTTGCTTATACAATGTCGAAATTTATAAATTTTGACGAAAAAACAACTCTCTCTATATATATTATTTAACCGTACATTTAAATGTTATTTAACGCTTCCGTCGTTTATTGAATGTTATACATATCTTTAAAAATATTAATTTTATGTATTCTGCATTAAGGGTGTTCTTAAATCAAAAAGGGCAACTTTGTGACACATGCTTTAATTTATTTTATCTAATTGTATTATTATTCTCAGTATAGAGTAGTTGTTAAATCACTTTTTAAATTGAAACAATTGATTTTTGTGAAATTTCCCCACCCCCCCCACAATTACACAATTGTGTATATTCATATATTTATGTATTTTAAAAAAAAGCACCGAAAACAAATACATATTGTTTACTTTAAACTCTTGAAAAGATGGTTTGATTTCATACTCTTTTTTTTCCGGTCATGAGAGGCGTTCTGGCTTTGCAAATGGCCCTGTTTCTGTATCATTAAGTCACTGTTTTTCGTTTCTCTGTTTTCATGTCTTTCTGTCTCTTGCTTTCTTTTTCTTTAAATTACATTCTAGGCTTTAATTTTCGTAAAAATTGAGATTGACTAATCTCTTTATAAAATTTTAATATGCTGTTAAGGCTGCAAAAAACATTTTCGTAATTGGATATTATTTACCTTCACGTTTCGGAATGTGGTTTCTGGTACTCTGTGAGGCAACATTTTTTTCGGTCGACTTTTTTTTTTTTTTTTTTTTTTTTTTCTTTTTTTTTTTTTTTTTTTTTACTGTGGAGTTTAATCAATATCTGATCCAATCACCAAAAAATAGCAAAATTCAGATTCCGTTGCATTAAGACCTGCATTGGACTATCCTCATTCAAATTTTCGGATCTTTCATGCGGCAAATTTTCTTAGCCATTTCTTCCCCTCGCATACATATACTGAGAGAGATAAACGCTTTTCTCTTATTAATATAAATATTTTTCAAAAAAAAAATTGCAATAAAAAACTTTTCTCTGACAGAGTTATGCTATACTTATGGCTATTAGTACGAAGTTGTATTTGGCTGATTACAAAAATTAAATATTGGGTTGGGGAAAAAGTAAATTCGTTTTTTCCCTATAGATAGCTTTAAAGTCCCATATCGCGAGTAATACTTACTCAATTAAGTCATACTATACAGCGTTTGAAAGGTAACAGTTTCTAGAAAATTCTAGATACAAAGGTCGCGTCATCTGTTTAACCAGTCATAAGTTATTGCGTTTTAAAAATAGAGATTTCAGAAGATCATTTTTGTCACATTTTAGTTTTTTACTTCCAAAAAGGGAAAAATTGGCGCAGGCTCATCGAAACTTGTGTGGGATTTATGGTGATCAGTGCTTAAGTAAACGCCAAAGTCAGAATCGGTTTCCTCTTTTTCCTTCGAAAATTTCGATGTTAAAGATGAACCTTTCCCTGGCCGGCCAATCCTTGAAAAATTCGATGAAATTTTAAAAACAATCCAGGTAGACTGACATATTTCTTCCCACGACATTGCTACGGAACTAAACATTAACCATAAACCACTTTTGAACCATTTACATAAAATTGGATACCAAAAGAAACTCGATACTTAGGTTCCCCTTAAACTTACAGTGAAAAATTTAATGGACAGAGTGTTCATTTGTGAATTGCTACTGAAACGGTATGAAATCGAGTCATTTTGAAACAAATCATTTCGGGTGATGAAAAGGGAATCAAGTATAACAACAATGTGCTAAAAAGATCGTGATCGAAGCTTCACGAATGGTGGCAAAGCCCGGATTGATGCCTACGAAAGTGATTCTGAGTGTTTGGTGGGATTGGAAAGGAATTTTCCATCATGAGCTGCTCAAACCTGGCCAAACCATCAATTCAACTATCTTCTGTAAACAACTAATGCGATTGAAGCAGGCAATTAAAAAACCCGGTCAAAATTGATCGAAAGGAAAGGCGCTGTCTTCCATCACGACAACGCTAAACCACATGCATCTTTAGTCACTCGGCAAAAACTGAAAGATCTTTGTTGGGAAGTTTTGATGAACCCATCATACAGTCCGGACCTGGATCCGACGGATTACCATTTGTTCCGCCCTATGCGGTACTCTCTTGAAGGTGTTAAGCTGGTTTCAAAAAAGGCTTGTGAAAATCACCTTATTCAGTTTTTTGCCCAGAACTCTCAGAAATTCTACAGTGACGGAATTATTGTTTTACCAGAAAAATGGCAAAAGGTCATCGAACAAAATAGCACATAAATTTTGATTAGTTTTGTTTTATTTATATAAATAAATTCACTTTGAAAAACACGAAAAAAAGCGAACTTACTTTTTCCCCAACCCAATATATCTCTTAAAAGAAAGTTTATTGCCAAACTTCTTGGGACGCAATATAAATATGAGAGAAGGAAAGAAGATAAAGGCATTTCAGAAACACGTATGACAACTTCTGACAATTTCATAAGTCCTAGTGTAATTTAAGTTGGATTTATTTACAATCCATTTAATCTACAAATAAAGGACACATCATTTAAATAAAACAAATTATTTCATTCAAGATAAGCCTGTATCCGTTATGTCAACCCTTAAAAAAAAAAAAAAAAAAAAAAAAAAAAAAAAAAAAAAAAAATGTTTAAAATACTTTAAAATAGTAATTGGCGCCCTTTTGATTAGAAGTTGGCGCCCTGTTAATACAAGTTGCCACCGCCCTTTTTGTCATGCCAGTACGCCCCTGCGCATTAGGCAGTCCGCACACCGAAATGACTCGAGTGACATGTCTTTCCTGTTAGAAAAAAAAGCAGATTGAAACAGATTTTTTTTTTTTTTTTTTTTTTTTTTTTTTTTCGTTTGTTTCAACCGCATATTCACAGTATCCGCAAAGAAACTCTTCGGGAGAGTTGAACTCTGATGGGGATTGGCCCAGTTGTATCACATGACTTGGCGGGAAATGACTTGGCTACCGTCTGTCAAAACGATGTAAATCGGATAAAGGCAGGAATGCTAAGGCTTCCATAGGGCTAATGTAATGTGTTGTATTTTGAAATAAAATTATTGTTTTTATTATTTTATCACACAAGTTTTATGGCAGCAAAATTTTATAAAATTAACGATCAAGCTAAAAGAGAACTTTCATAAATGAAGATAAACGACAAAAAAAAAGTACACGCACTAACGTAAAGTCTGTTGTTTTGGCAAAATAAAACAGTGATTGATAATGGCACAGCACATTTGAGAGCATATCGCCATTTCCGCCAAGTCATGTGATACAACTCCGTCAATCTCCATCAGAGTTCAACCCTCCCGAAGAGTTTCTTTGCGGATACTGTGAATATGCGTTTCAACCTTTATTTTCTTCTATGCAGAACGACGTGTTGCTCAAGTCGCCTCAGTCTACGGCCTGCCTCATTCTAATTGCTTTGTTAAAAAATGCTGATTGTAAGGATAAAAATGCAACCTGTATCAATATTTTCAAAGGGAAATCTTATAATAAGAATATATAACATCTAGTGATGGAAACACTACTTATTTATCTTGGTATCTTTGAAAATAATGCTAATATTAGGTTACGGATGATATTAAAAAAATAATCATAAAGATTACGCATTCAAAAATACTTTCTAAACCAATAAATGGTAGAAAGCTTAGATATATGAGAAAAAAAAAACATACTGTGTGCATAACATTCGATTAGATAAAACTCTCACTGGCTTCTCTGTATTTCATACTGCTAAAATAAAAAGGAATGTTCTTTTATATTCATTTTGTTTTCCTGTTTGTCAACTTTCAGAATATAAATTTCGTATCAAAGACTTTTATATACTTTGATTGCATATTTAGTATTTTCTTTTCTATTTACACGATGGCACGGTGCTTTGCGATTCACCTTCTAAATTTATTTCTGTGTTGGCAATGTAAATCATTATGTGCCATGATATCCGGGTGGCATTTTCAGAAAGAATCACGTTTTGAGCACCAGCCTTGGCGAGTTGGCGAAAGCGAGAACGTTCAGCTTATCTGCGTCGCCAAACACAAAATAAATTCAGTTCAAATGTGTCACAAAACACATGATTAATATAATTATATTTATTACAAGCTAATCTTTATTACTGTTTTTAATTAACTTCTCAATTTCTTCGAACATAGCGAGTTAAGAAAATAATATTTTTGAATTGGGAAAAAAAAAAAAACTATGTTTAGATGTTCTGTGAAATTTAAAGCATTTTAATCTGAAAAAACTCTTTGTTTTAAACTATGTTTTAATCGTAAACAACGGTAAATAACATTTCTTCATATTATAGTCTTTGTTTGATAACATTTACGGAAAAACAAATGAACAATAAGCGCGATCTCTTTGCAGAAGGAAGGGTTGCTACTCGCTTGGCGTTTGAGGTCACAGACAAGAAATGGTACGTAGCATTGACTTCATCTCCGCGCCAATCGTTGTTCTGGCGATAAGGTGCTCAAAACGTGATTATTTTTGAAAATGCATGCGGGTGCGTCATAAATTCGAGCAAACTTTAAAAATTCATAATGAAAAAAGTAATGCTCCAAAAAAATTTCGATTTGCGCGAGTTATGATCAGACAGATTTTTTTCCCCCATGTATAATAAAAAAATTATTCCAAAAGTAACCGATAGAGGGCGCTCATGCGTCATATTGCGTTTTATGCAATGAAACACTCAGCTGGATATGGATTTGTCATTCGATATCATCAGCATGCTATCGTTACCAGATCGAGCGCTGGTGGTTAAACTTTTCTATATGAATGGTAAATCTACAAATATTGCATCGCGAAAGTTTCGCATGTTGAGCATCTTTTACTACCTTATAATAAATGTGCAATGTCATGTTATTATGATTTGTTTCATTGTCTATTTCTGTTTGCCTGATTTGCAAAAAACATCCCAATATGGCGTATGAGCATCCTCTATCGGTTATTTTTTGAATAATTTTTTATTAGACATGGAAAAAAAATTTCAAAATCCGTCTGATCCTACTCGCGCGTAAACCGGGAGTTTTTATGAGCATTACTTCTTTTATTATGGATTTTTAAAGTTTGCACCAATTTATGGCGCACCCTGTACTTGTTATTATACAATGTTTTTGATGTTCATTATTCTAATATTTTTAGTTTGACTAAGGTTTTTTTAAATGATGTTCTTTTTATATGTATTGGCCAAATCTATTAATATTAAAAGGAAAATGAAATAAAAAGTACTTTTTCAATAACTGTCCTTTAGGATTTCTTATTAGAGCCGTTTATTTTTCGTTTTTTTTTTTTTTTTTTTTTTTTTTTTTTTTTTTTTTTTTTTTAGTAAATTACAAAATTATCGATTTATTCGTACATTGTGCTTCATTTTAAAAATAAAATACAGCAAGAGGATTGTGCTTTGTAATTTTGAGTTAGCTTATGCTGTGTAAATCTTTTATTCAAGTTTTCAGTATTTGAGCTATGTGATGTGAATGTGGAATGTGTGGATAATGTGTGTAAGTGGTGTCATCAAAAGCAAACATTATACATACTGTGATGTAACAAATTTTGTAATTTTTACTTTTATCTTAACCTTTCAACCTCACACTAACAAGGAAGGTCTCCATACTAGGCATACTCAGAATTTTATGAAAAAAATACTAATTAAAGTAAGTATAATAATAATTAAAAAATACTAATTAAAGTCAAAATTAGTGGCAGAATCACATTAGAAATTATGTAAAAAAATAAAATATTTTCGAATGTTTGGCGGGAAAAGACGAAAGAGTCACTCGATTTGGCGAGCAGCCCTTTTCCTCGCCAAAAGCAAACGATTATAATGCAATTCAAAACTGTTGGATATTTAGAATGCGTGTAAGTGGTATTTAATGAATTTAAACATAAACAATTAGAGACTTTAATATATTATATACAAATATATACATATTGTATTACATATATATATTACTTGTTGAAGTAGTTATTTAATTAATCACTGGAAAAAAATGTTTTCATAGATTAAAAAAAATCATATTGAAAAAAATTATCTTCATGCATTTAAGCGTATTGAAAAATAAAAGCCAGGTTTCCATAGCAACAAAATTTAATCGACAATTCTCAATTGGACTTTGAGATTGAAACAAATGTAATTAAATGAAATTATGAATTTCGTTTTAAATCTCAAATTTTGATGATTATATTTAAATATATATGCATATAAATATCGATATAACAAAATTATACTTAAAACAAATTACAAAACAAAAGTTATTTAAATTAAATTTCTCAAAACAAGTTCAACATGAAGCTTTTCTTTTCCTTGAAGTGTATTTGATATAAAGTATTTTTTGAAATTACATTCCATCGCCAACCGGCGATAAACCGCCAAATAAAGAAATTTTCATTATTTTTTTACGGTTACTGAATGGAGATTCCGCCGAAATTTTTTTTATAAACGTATATAACCACACGAGAAGAACATTCTGTAATTTTTTCAGATTTTTCGGGGTATGCCCGTATGGAGACCTTATAAGTATTTCAGTAGTTTTGTGACATACTCTTTTTTTTTTTTTTTTTTTTTTTTTTTTTTCTTGAGTTGTAATTTATTTTTTACTCAATAGGGCAAATCTGAGTTTTGTCACTGTTTAAATTATTGATGTATTTAAATATAACTACAAACCTCTGCTACAAATATTTAAATTTCGTACCGGAAAAATTCACAACACAAAGCAAATACATCTATGTAAATCTATTCAAAATATTTTTTGTTGAGATAATACTTTTGTCACTTTTTGTTGAGAAAAAATATTGATTTTTTTATGAACAAAACTGTGAGATTTTTATGCAATGTGGAGAATTATGAAAAATCGCTTAAAAATTAGCATATTATTAATTTATTATAAAAAACAATTTTTAATAAATAAGTATAAATAAATGTGAGACTTTTATTATTTTTTTTTTTCAAAACTAACAAACCTTCAGGAAATATGATTTGTGTATGATCTACTTTTTAACAAAACTTTTGCCGAATTATCAGAATGAGAGGAAGGACGATAGTACACCCAATCAATATTATATGGCCATTAATGACCGGACACATTTAATTGTTGACATTTTGTTGAATATTTAGAAATCTAAAACAAATCAAAGAAGAATAATAGTATTTGGAATCACCCTGTATATTAAAATGCACGAAATGATCTATCGCAAAAAATAAAAATATGAGGATACTATACAACATTTCCACTGATTGTTGTAAAAATAGCATGTATATTCATAAAATATAGCATTATTTTTTTTTTTTTAAATTTGCGTGTTTTTAACTTATATCATGAAACAATATAATGAAATTGGAATGCAAATATATTAAATATTTTATTAAATATAAGTCTTTGTATGAAACAATTTTTATCTGCGAATGCGCGAGCGATAATAAATATTTTTTCATGTAATTTGATAGTCAACTCTATACAGCAACTCACAAAAAAATCCTGTCATTTATCATGAAAATTTCGAAAGATATTGGCGATAGAAGTGAGTTGATTTTTAACCTCTATCTAAAATTAGCTGAATGTTAAGGATATTCTACAAATGATCATTTTTTTATTAACTGAATTTTAGGAAAAAGTCAATATTTAATGAATACAATGAGAAAATTTTAAACAAATGCTTCGATTTTGATTTTTTTTTTTTTTAAGAGTGTATTTCGATTCAAACTGCTTATTTTCCGATTTATTTTTAAATTCATTTTTTCTCTCAAATACACCAAACTTTCAAAATCTCTTATTTCGAAAGTACACAAGGTGCCGTGATTGTCGATTCTTTGATAAATGCCGAAAATATTGCAAAAAAAGCAATCAAAAACGGCATTTTGAACCGAATTTTCCGAAGCGGGAGATATGGGAACGAAAAAAGGGTCCTACTGAGAAGATAATTGTTTATAAATCAAATTCTAATGAATTGAGCGCAAGACGACATCACACGGCACCTTGTACGTCTCTTCAAAAATCCCCTCAGCAAGTGTCATGTTTCTACTTTTAAAGATATGTCTGAAATTGTATCGGAAAATTTCGAGCTGTTGAAGGTGGAAAAGCGTTTTTTCAAATACACCCTTAAATCATCGAATTGGTTTTTTCTGGTCGTTACCCAAGAAGAACTAAAGAATCAATAAAAAATTTTAATTAAAAAAAATTAAAAATAAATTTGACAATTTGAGGAAAATCCCTCATTAAAAACAAGTGGTTTTGAAAATGTCAAAGCATTTAATAATGTTAACATTCTCAAACAGAACGTATGATTTTCATTTCAAATTTTGCTTTGCAGCTGTGCAAAGCTGAGCAATGAAGGGTTAATCGAAAATGGATTTTAAAAAAGCGATAATAAGTATAACAGATGACAAACTTTTTTTAATATTGGTGATATTCTTTTATTTAAAATTGTATAACGTAGAAGCAGATATTCACAGCTGTTGTTTAATCTAGAATACAAAAAAATATAAAGAATATACATATATGATTGATGTAGTAGTTTCACTTTAAAGTATCGTAAAAGAAACAAATACTAATATTAACTGTAACATTCAGCATCATACAATATCCAAATTCGACACAACTTGATGCAGAAGCCAAAGTTATTTCCATTCGGTGGGCATTCGGTTGAGCATTCGGTGGGCAGTGTCGAGCATTTCTTGAATGTCTCAAAAGTAAAATTCCATTTCAGGCTATTTCGTAAAGATTGCTTTTTCTTAAAAAAAGTTAATATTACAATACAGCGAATTCAACTTTTATCCAATTCCGATAGTGTACAAGGAGCTTCTTTTATGCACAATAGGCGCTAAGTTCTTCTCTGGAACAGCCACGGTTACAGCACTCGTCCACAATACCTCGGGTCAAACGGAATGAACCTCGCTGCATTATCCAATCGGGTACATAATTAGAGCCTCCTGAAAAAGAAATATATGTATATATGTATGTAAAAAAAAAAAAAAAATTCACCTTAATTCTAAATTACTAATTTCCAAATTGTTTTAATATTTAACCCTTTTCCTTTTATAATATTTAACGTATTATTTACATTCCATATGTTTCATCTACGCTTTCTTTATTTTATTTTATTCTAAAAATCATTAATCTGTTAAAGTAACTCTTTATCTAAAATCACATTACTTAATTTTATTCTTTTAGTTGTTGCATATAATATGTATATGTGTGTGTGTGTGTGCGTGTGTAATAATAAGTCGATTTACTTGAAATAATAAACAGGATTGCTTGAAATAATATATCGATTCTCGTGGAATAACATCTGTCTTTTTATCAATGTTGGTTTAGCAGCCTTAGTTGGAAGCAATGGAGTTGTGTTCTATGGGAGTTTCTCCAGAAAAAATGCAAGAAAATCAGTTTTTAGTCCTTTATTATTTTTGAGCACGAGTATCAGTTATTCCACATCTCACCAGTCTCCCAAATTCCTAATAGACAACTTGCTCTAAGCCTGCATCATCTCAAACATTCTAAATTATTCCGAAGATGAGACGGGAATCCTGGCATTTGAAATGTCAAAAGCATTCTCTCGCTCTTCCAAGCCAAAATGACTCTCTCAAAATTCCAAGCCAATCTAGCCCCTCCCCTTTTTACGTAAGGCTTTTAAAGATCCATTAAGATCGTTTTCAACGCAAAGATAATCCAACCCACCCTCTGCCATTGGACGTTAGGCGTGACTAGAGGTACGAACTCTTTACCTAATCACGTAATAGCGTAATTTGCCCACTCGAAAAGCGTATGAATCCCTAGCAGACGATTAATTCAATAATAAAACAAAATTAAAGTTTAGATAAATGTTTTTTAATTTTAAAAAAGAAAATGGATTTGTGTAATGAGTTTAAGATTTCGCAATAAAATGTTGGCATTCAAGAAACATTCTAGCTCTTTTTAAGAAAATAATCAATTTATTATTCTAAGTTAAATAAAATAAAAGAAAAGAACTTTATCCGTTAACAATATTAATACATTACGGAAACTGATAATAAAAGTATGTTCCATAAAACGTTAGAATAAACTCAGAGCGGGCAAAATGGTGAATTTTTTTTTATTTATTACATATATATCTGGTAATCTTAATCTTGAAGATGATTTACAACTTAGAAGAATTATGGGTTATGGGACCAAGTACAGAATTCCATCCAAATTAAACATTAAATCTATCATAAAACAATTTACATATGATATAGATATATTTATTTATAAACTTGCAATTTATTATAATAAACCCACTGAATATTTTAATCAATGGAAAATATTAGTTATCGATAAATTAACCAGGTCCTTAAAATATAATATTTCACACCTAGAATATGTAAATACACAGCATCTGTTTAAGCAAATCAATAAATTACAACAAAACTTTGCAATAACTTATGTTGATAAATCTCCTAATAATTATGCCATTATTTGTAAATCTTATTATCATCAACTGCTTAAATCTAGTATATCTAATAATAACACATTCCAAAAAATTAATGATAACTTACTTGCCAATAATCGTAAAATTAAAGGATTCTATAAATTATTAGACATTAACCCTACTAACTTTAAATATCCTTATCTAGTCCTTATACCCAAATTTCATAAGCATCCTGTTAAATTCAGAACTGTTACAATTGGTTGCAATACTTATAATAATGCTGCTAACAAACTTCTATTAGTAATTCTTAATCAAATATATAATATTACAAAAAAAAGTGATAATACACATTGCATAAAAAATAGTTATGAACTGGTCCATATTATGAAAAATCTTAAATGTATAAAAAATATCACTACCTATGATTTTAAAGATTTATTTAATAATATCGATTTATCGGATTTACATAATATCATAAATGAGCTTTTTAAAAAATATCAACACGAGTTGGATATATCACATAATATCGATTCTGATTACTTTCATACCTTAACTAATTTCATTATCTATAATAATTTTATCATGCATGATAACAATATATATATTCAAAATGTTGGTATACCACAAGGTGGTAGTACATCTAGTGTATTATCTGACTTATACTTATATTACTATGAACGTCATTATTTAAATAATACAATACATTTATATCGATATATAGATGATGTAATTTTAATTGATACTGATAACACCTGTTTATCTCAATTCCCTGTTGATTATCCTTCTAATCTAGAACTTTCAAAAAACCTACTTTTTAATAATACAATCAATTTCTTAGATATTAATATTATATTAAAAGAGAACAAATTTATAACTGATATTTATGACAAAAGGAAAGAATTTAATTTTAAAGTTAATACCTTTACTCATTTTAAATCTTGTCTTCATAATTCTGTATATCGTAATATAATACTTAACCATTTATATAGAATAAAATGTCTATGTTCTTCCCATTTAATTAATACTAATATTAAAAAGCTTGTATATGATGCTATAAATAATGGTTATCCTAAAAAATTCATATATTCTTTAATTTATAATTAGATATTACATGATCTTATAATTAATTCTTTGCGTAAAAAATGTATAAAAAAAATTATAAAACATAAAAATAATAATAAAAAATTAAAAATGTTAAAAAGTAATAAAAAAATATATATATAGGTTGGTTGGGTGGGTAGATGTTAGAGTACGGAGGAGGGTGGTGTTGTCTGGATAAAAACGCAAAGGTTAATTATTTATTTAAAAAAAAATTGAGAGTGGATTATTTATTTTAACATAATTTTTAAACTGTTTAATTTACACCAATATATGGATATTTGTCTAGTTATATCTATAATTAAATAGCTATATTTTAATTATCAAATTATTTTTAATGTTATTGATATAATTTTTGGTATTATTATTAATATTATTACTATTATTATTATTATTATTATTATTATTATTTTATTATTATTTTTTAATTTTTATTATCCTATATTAAGATAATGAGTTTTTACCATGTAAAGTCACAATAAATGTTACTGATTAAAGTAACAATAATGTATTTTAAGTTATATGTTAACATGAATGTTATCTCTTAATTCTAATTTTAATCATTTTATTAATTTAATTTTATGTTAATATCGATTATTAATTATTTTTCCGGTTCAATTATATTTCCATTCTGCTTTATCCTTTTTGTTTGTTATGGAAAACTATTATTTTTACTTACTTTCAACTCCTTTTTGTAAAATATCTTTGTTCCTTGTTTAATAATTTGGTTTTTGTGTGATGGTAGTCCCAAATTCGTATTGTTTTGCTTTTTCATGGCAAATACGAAGATGAAACCACACACTCCATTTGCAGTTCCAAAGTATTTGGGACCTGAAGATTCTGCTTTGGTTCTACAAATTTCATTTGTATTCATATTATTCTTTTTTCCTTCCATGTTCAATGTACTATAAGTTATTAAATTCAATGGTTAATTTCAAATGGTTAATATTGTTTACTATAATTCAATTTAATTCTTTTATTGATAAAATCCATTGGTGAATCTTGTCTACTTTTAATGGTATTATATATATATATATATATATATATATATATATATATATATATATATATATAATGTTCGAAAAAATCATTCGATTGCCCACGATTCCCTTCTAGTGACGCCAAGGGACTGATTGCATCGTTTAATCCTCCGACGGTCTGGGAGAACTCTTTTTCTTTTTGCTGTTAAAATTTTCACATTGGTTAAAATTATTTTTTCTAATGAATTAATTGGAAACTTAGAAGTAACCGTAAAATTCTGTATTCTTGCGCCTGTTCGGGTATCATTTTCAAAAGAGAGATAATATTTTTTAAAATTTCAATTTCAAAATTTCAATTTTCAAAAGTTTAAATTCAATTTTTAATGATGTAATTCTATAATTGTTTCCTGCCGATTTGCATATTATTTTTTTACTTTTTAGTTAATCATTTACTTTTTTATTTTTTATTATTTATTTATTTATTTATTTGTTTGTTTGTTTAGTTTAGAAAATTAAACCAAAACGTTAAAGTATGTTTTATTCTTGTGTTTATTTTATGTCATCTTTTTATGAATAAATGTACCTTGAATAGCGATATTTTATTTAAAACTAGCGGACCCGACAGACGTTGTCCTGTCACCGACAGACGTTGTCCTTCTTGTCACCGACTCCAAAAAATCAAATAAATGTACGTAAATATGGCAATACGCACGATAAACACTACGCTCTTAATTTATTTTCTTATTACAATTATGTAAGGAAATTATTTTTCACTCTTCAGTATTTTTTGAAGTCGGTTCAATTTTTGATAGAAAAGTTCATTTTTCTCTTTTTAGTTAAAAGTTAACGATTTTCTCAAGTTGGTTAATCAAAATTATAATACAGGAAATATTGTAAAGCATACACGTTTGTCAGGAGTTGGGTTCGAATACGCGATCTCTTTCTTCAAGAAGCTGAGCTTAAATCTGGCGCCTTAGACCGCTCGGACATTCCGTCCGCACTCTATTCATCGAACTTATTCAACACTTTTAATTAGCGAAAAATCACTAACTATTAGTTTTTGCCTAATTACTAAAAAATTACTGAATCAATTTCGACGAATTGTGAATCTAAACCATTCTCGAATCCACTGGAACGTACACACAAAATTTCATTAAAATCGGTCCAGTCGTTTAGGAGGAGTTCAGTGACATACACACGCACAGAAGATTTATATATATAAAGATAATAAGTATTGGTACTACTTGGTTAACTCGTCAACCATAAAATGATCGCCAAACTATAAGATTAAATGTCAATAATGGATGATCGTGAATGTCGGATTCAATGACATTAAATAAAATACAAAGAATTTTAGAATGTCATTAAATGATTTATTTTGTACTTTTTATTTGTATTTTTTGTTAATGTTCTACTAATTAACTGTTTTTTTCTGATTTCAAATAAAAATTATGGCAATATGTAAAATTTGGCTATTAGTATGGCGATTTGTACAATTTGGCGAAATTGGTCGGCGGAACCTAAGTACCTAAGTATTTATAAATGTATGGTTGCATATTATAATTAACTTGATTATCCCATCTATCAATTTTGCAAAATTGTACAAATCACCAATCTCATAGCCAAATTATTCATATTGACATAAATTTCATTTTAAATAATGAAAAAACAAATAAATAGAAAAAATATTGATGCGACATTTACGATCATCCATTATTGGCATTTAATCTTATAATTTGGCGGGTTTTTTTTTTTTTTTTTTTTTTTTTTTTTTTTTTTTTTTTTTTTTTTCGCTTTACAAATGAGGAAGAATTCAATAACCTGTTTTTTACCCGTCAACCATAAAATGATCGTCAAACTATAAGATTAAATGTCAATAATGAATGATCGTGAATGTCGGATTCAATTAGTATGGCGATTTGTACAATTTGGCGAAATTGGTCGACGGATTCTAAGTACCTAAGTATTTATAAATGTAATGGTTGCATATTATAATTAACTTGATTATCCCATCTATCAATTTTGCCAAATTGTACAAATCACCAATCTCATAGCCAAATTATTTATATTGATATAAATTTCATTTTAAATAATAAAAAAACAAATAAATAAAAAAAAATATTGATAAAAATACAAATAAAAAGCCGAAATAAAAATCACTTAATGATGTTTTAAACAGGTGTATAATATTTAATGTCATTGAATGCGACATTTACGGTCATCCATTATTGGCATTTAATCTTATAATTTGGCGATGTTTTTTTTGCGCTTTACAAATGGGGAAGAATTCCATAACCTGTTTTTTTCCCGTCAACCATAAAATGATCGCCAAACTATAAGATTAAATGTCAATAATAGAATGTCATTAAATGATTTATTTTGTACTTTGTATTTTTTATTAATATTCTACTAATTAATTGTTTTTTTTCTGATTTCGAATAAAAATTATGTCAATATGTAAAATTTGGCTATTAGTATGGCGATTTGTACAATTTGGCGAAATTGGTCGACGGAACCTAAATACCTAAGTATTTATAAATGTATGGTTGCGTATTATAATTAATTTGATTATCCCATCTATCAATTTTGCCAAATTGTAATTTGGCGATGGGTTTTTTTTTTTGCGCTTTACAAATGGGAAAAAATTCCATAACCTGTTTTTTTTTCATTAAATAAACGATATTTTGATTTAATGTAAGGGTAGACATCATTAAAGGTCTTTTACAAAAAAGTCAATGACCAAATCCTAAGACCTGGAGACCAAACTGGTCGCCAGGGCGGAGTACTGAACCAATTTCTATGAAATGTGAATCTAAACCATTCTCGAGTCCACCGCAACACACACAAAAAATTTCATCAAAATCGGTCCAGTCGTTTAGGAGGAGTTCAATTACATACACACGCACAGAAGATTTTTATATATAAAGATGAGCATTGAAAATTTCAGGTTTTTGCGCAAAAGACATCGCCAAATTAGGAAAATGTGAATTATCTCACGAACTACTGGATTTAAACGAATTTGCTTTGTACCATTCGATTCAGAATGAAAAAATGCACTAAAATATGTTATCAGTTGAAAAATAAATACAAAAGCCGATTTTTAAGGAATTTTTTTAAAGTTCGGTCTTTTTTTCTACTCCTCTTAGGGGTGGAATTTTCGAAAATCCCTTTTAAGCGGCACTCGATGTTATAAGAAGTATTTTTACCCCAATTTTCAAGATTTTTGGTTAGATAGATTTTTTTGTGCTGTTATTAATACGAAATCCTGACTTTCTTTTATATATATAGATAAAGATGGAAAATTTCAGGTTTTTGCGCAGAAAACACCGCCAAATTTGGAAAATATGAATTATCTCACGAACTACTGGATTTAAACGAATTTGCTTAGTACCATTCGATTCAGAATGAAAAAATGCACTAAAATATGTTATCAGTTGAAAAATAACTACAAAAGCCGATTTTTAAAGAATTTTTTTAAAGTTCGTTCTTTTTTCTTCTCATTTTAGGGGTGGAATTTTCGAAAATAATTTCTTAGTGACAATCGATGTTATAAGAAGTATTTTTACCGAAATTTTCAAGATTTTTGGTTCGGTAGATTTTTTTTGTGCTATGATTAATACGAAATTCTGGCTTTCTTTAATATATATAGCACATTTAATTAGCGAAAAATCACTAATTATTAGTTTTTGCCTAATTACTAAAAAAGTACTGAATCAATTTCGACGAAATGTGAATCTAAACCATTCTCGAATATACTGGAACGCACACACAAAATTTTATCAAAATCGGTCCAGTCGTTTAGGAGGAGTTCAATTACATACACACGCACAGAAGATTTTTATATATAAAGATGAGCATTGAAAATTTCAGGTTTTTGCGCCGAAGACATTGCCAAATTAGGAAAATGTGAATTATCTCACGAACTACTGGATTTAAACGAATTTGCTTAGTACCATTCGATTCAGAATGAAAAAATGCACTAAAATATGTTATCATTTGAAAAATAACTACAAAAGCTTATTTTTAAGGAATTTTTTAAAAGTTCCTTCTTTTTTCTACTCATCTTAGGGGTGGAATTTTCGAAAATTATTTCTTAGCGGCACTCGATGTTATAAGAAGTATTTTTACCTAAATTTTTAATATTTTTGGTTAGGTAGATTTTTTTGTGCTGTGATTAATACGAAATCCCGACTTTCTTTTATATATACAGCACTTTTAATTAGCGAAAAATCACTAACTATTAGTTTTTGCCTAATTACTAAAAAAGTACTGAATCAATTTCGTCGAAATGTGAATCTAAACCATTCTCGAATCTACTGGAGCGCACACACAAAATTTCATCAGAATCGGTCCAGTCGTTTAGGAGGAGTTCAATTACATACACACGCACAGAAGATTTTTATATATAAAGATTTAGAATAATTTATGCATCTTGAAAAATCGGGACATTCGAGCGTGGGTTCCGCGCGACGTATCTTGGAGCAACTGAAAGTCGAGGCACCTGATGGCAACACTAGTTATACCTCTTTCAACAAAACTTTTTTTATACACAAAACTTTATAAACTTTATTTTTGAAGTGCCTACTTGATATACAGTCGACTCTCGTTAATTCGAAATCGGATAATTCGAATCTTCGCTTAATTCGAACTAAATATGAAGTCCCGAAATTTTCAATAGCAGAATAACTTTTAAAATTCTCATTAATTCGAACTCATTTTCTATTGATTTCGTTTAATTCGAATTAACGAGAATTCCGATATTTCATTTTTCTTTTCTTTCTCATGGATTTCAGATCCTTTGAATAACTTTCTTACTTTGATTTTTTTGAAAATTGTTCCGAACGAGTATGCATATAAGCCAATGCATTTGATATGCACTCTCTTACTACCCCGTCTGTCCATCAGAGATGCTTTGAATTTTTCTTCCATTGTGCTTGTTTCTAATCTTTTAATAAGTATATGTATTCATACATTCCTATTTAATATTAAGTCATATTCTAATGATAACAGACGAAATAAAAAAAAAAAAAACACAATAACATTAATTCCTTTGTAATCGTACCCATATTAAGCATGTTTTTTTTTTTCATATTTTCCATAATTCGAACTTCGGATAATCCGAAAATTTCTTGTGGTCCTGACAAGTTCGAATTAACGAGAGCCGACTACACAGTAAAAATTGAAGACCCAAATTGGGTTGAAAGATTTCTGGGTGTAGTAATTTTCCTGAAATGGTACAGTAAGGATTCCAAAATGGTAGAGTATTGTTCCCAAAATAGATAACCCAAAATGGTTCAAAACAGAGCAGATCTTTATTAACATTACATTAATCAAAATTTCTGAGGTATAATGTATATACTATCTCAGATATTTTAATTGTTTTAATGTCATTAAAAATCAGACTTTTTTAAAACGATTTTGTGCTACAAACTGAACTTTCCAAATTGGAACAATGCTGTACCCAAAAATCTTTCAACTCAATTTGGGTATTTTATTTTTACAGTATATATCACCTATTTTTATTTACCTCCAATATACTGTTCCAGAGATCTCTTTTTGATTTCGTTACTTCCCGGTTGAAAATAATTTCCTTCGCATGCCAGGCTGAGAGACTCGGACAGTCTTCGGCCACACAATTTCCTTCTGTCCCCGGCATCGCTGGACGGTATCACTGTCAAAACGGCGAGGAAAAGTAGAGCCAGGTACTGAAAAAAATAAATAAATAAACAATAATTAAATATTTACATTTACTTTCTCAAATTACTTTTCCATAGGGCTTAACCTTTCACTGCACAATCATTTCTAGGTGCGTTCGTAATTATGTAAATACGTAGCACCTATAGTTGTCGTTCAGTCCGTCCGTCCGTCCGTCCGCATATAACAACGCAAAAACTACCCAACCGAACGGTTTGAAATTTAAAATATATAATTATTACATAATTTTGTCGAGTCATTTCAAAATTTATGAAAATCGGATGCATAGATCAAATACAGGGACAATCAAAAGTATTCCATCACCTTACAGTCAATGGGAAAAAAAAAGTTTCAAATGCATTTTAATGGTGTTACACTCATTCGAACATAATAAAATTGACATGAACCTATGAAGTATATATATTTATATACTAAAATATACATTCTGTACAATCTGTGATGTAAAGTATATTTATTATTAAATTACAGGGCCACAAGTATTCCACTACATAATGCTATACGGGGAAATATTGTTTAGTGCGCGTTTTAATTATATTAAACTACTAGCTGACCCGCCCGGCGTTGCCCGGGTCCGTATTAACAATATTAAACGAACTTGAAATTTGTATGATTTTATCATTAACTGGAAGCATGAAGAAATGCATTGTCTGAAATACGTCGCAGCTGACTTTGTGAAAAATCGGTTTTAAAAACAACGTCTAATATTAAGCTCTAAAATACTTAAAATGAGCAATGAGAAACACGGGAGGGAACATGTATCCAACGATTGCGTTAGTTTCGTATTAAAGTGTTGATATTTATCCGTAAAAATCACTGTAACTAATTATTTTTTTCGCATAGATATCCCAAGTGAGATATTTTGAATTTCAAACTAATTATATCACTCTTAAATCCGACTATACCGTGAATGAAATCGATACGCGATGATAAAAGATTGGTATATTGTATTATAATTTCAGAGCCATTTAACAAAAGTGTATATTTTTAATCAAAGTATGCGTAATGTTGACTCTGTGGACAAATTCCTAACCGTAAACTTTTGTACCGTAACCATAATCTGTCTGTAACCTAACTGCGACTTAACAGTACCCTACCGTAACTTAAATATAATATAAATGTAACCTAGCCGTCACTTTATTGTAACCTATCTTATTCTAACCATCACATAAATGCAATTTAACTTTAACCTAACTTTAAATTAACCGTGATCTAACTGTAACCTAACGTGAAATTAAATAAAATAAAAGACTTAACGTAATGTAATTGCAACCTAATCGCAACCCAAATGTTATCTAACCATTTATTGAGTTCATGTCCATGGAAATTATTTTGTCTTGTTCGGATTTGGTTATGATTCATTAGAATATTTTCGTCGGGTTCAGATTTGGTTCGATTCAGGTTTCAGGTATTTTTTTAAATTAAATTTAAATGTTCGGTTCGGATTCATGTCCATGGAAATTATTTTGCCTTGCTCGGATCTAGTTATGTTTCTGTGAAATAATTTTGTCGGGAACAGATTTGGTTCAATTCAGATTTCGGCGTTTTCTTCAAATGGAATTTTTGGGTTCAGGTCTTCCTAAGTGTCCACGGAAATTATTCTGTCTAATTCGAATAAAGACATGCTTCACTGGAATATTTTTGTCAAGTTCAGACTTGGTTTAATTAAGATTTCGACTTTTTCTTCAAATGTAATGTTTGGATTCGGGTTTTCTTGCGTGTTCACGGACATTATTCTGCCTTGTTCGAATAAATACATGCTTCACTGGAATATTTTTATCAAGTTCATTTCAGATTTCCAGATTGTTTCAAAGAAATTTTTTAAGGTTCAGGTTCGGTTCATGTTCATGGAAATTTTGTCTTATTCGGATCCTGTTACGGTTCTTTGGAATATTTTTGTCATGTTCAGATTTGGTTCGATTCAAATATCAGGTGTTTTTTCAAATAGAATTTTTAGGTTCGAATCTCGTTCATGTCCACGGAAAATATTTTATCATACTCGTGTCCGGTTAAGATTCTTTCTGATATTTTGATCGGATTCAGATATGGTTTGAGTCAAATTTCAGTTTTTTTCAAATCGGATTTTTTTGGCTCGAGTCGGTTTTATGTCCATGGAAATTATTTCGCCTTGCTTGGATCGAATTATAGTTCTTTGGAATACTTTTATCGGTTTCAGATTTTGTTCGGGTCATATTTCGAGATTTTTTTAAGACAATATTTAGGTTCGGGTCAGGTTTCATGCCCACTAAAATTATTTTGCCTTGTTTGGATCGGGCTATGCTTCATTTGAACATTTTTATGGGATTGAGATTTCGCTCGGGTCAGTTATCAAATCCACAGTTTTTTTTTCAAACAGAATTTTTAGGTTCGGGTCGGGTTTATACTCGAGGAAATTTTGTCTATCACGGATCGGTGTGTGGTCTGTTTTTTTTTTCTGGTTGGGATCGAGTTATGTGTTAATTAGTTTAAACATTAAGGTTATAATCAGTTTTCCTACTATTCTTTTTATGGCTATTTCTGATAAATAATTTACTTTGCTATTTGATAATTTATTATGGTGTATGGATCGTTTGCGGATTCGAACAATTGTACGCCAAGCAGCTATATTTTATTTTTGTTTTAAAACCAAATTAAAGCCATAATTTAATTTTAAATTGAAAGAATACATTTAAATTTTATCAATGATAAAAAAATAAACTCCTAGAAAAGTGTTGTGTGATTTTTTTTACTGCAACACAGCTAATGACTCATACATTCTAATGTTCGAAAAGCCAAAGATCTGCATACAACCACACAGTAAAAAGAAATTGAGTGAAAGTATAATGTCTTGGGCTGACGCCAAAAATGTAACCCTAAAAACTGCTACATTAAGTCCAAATAAGCACCAACAAAACCATGTGCTTTGACACGCCGATCAATTCAAACTGGTTTAAACCCGTATTTCTTTGTTTTTTAACTTTTAAACTGTTATTGAATAGATGATTAATATTTCGTTTAAAAATAGCGTCTTGTGCCATTATTGACTGTAGTACACGATCGGAATGCATAAAAGATACAAATATATCAATCATAGGCAAGAATTGTGTGATTATTTTTATTATATGACTTTGAAATATCAATATAGAAGCATCATTTAAGATTTTGCTTGAAAAGTTAACATACTTTCGTTAATGTCTTAAAATCGTCTGTACTCTGAAATCTAGATTTTAGACTAATATTTATTGTTTAAGTTTTCGCGCATGATTTTAAAAGAATGTTTTCATAAATATATTTTATATATTGACATAGAATTGTTAATTTGTTGTTAAATCATAAACATTTTTCATCTACGTTATAAAGTATTAAAAAGTTCTGAAAAAAAAGAAAACTTTTAGTCATACAATTTTTAGTTCAAATCAAATGTTTTCAGTATTTTATGTAATTTTATTTTGACATTTAATTATTTCGAATTTATAAATTTCAATTGTTTTAAAAGCAAACATTTTTTAAAAATAAATAATAGAATAGAAAAAAGACCATTTTAAAAAATTATTATTTCTTCGTAAAATATGCTTCAATTGTAATTCATTTCTTTCAATTCGTCTTATTAATACAAAATCCCTTCCACATGCTTTTGTTTGGGACATTAAAATTTGAGCGATACATGGTTTAATATTGCAACCCTTTTTTCGGTTTACTTCACCACCACCTATCTCTTTCCTCCATGGTTTACAACCGCTGTGATAGAAAATCATCATTTAAACTGACAGTTTGCCAGTCTATGAATTTTAAAGGTCTGTTCCAGCTTTTTTAATTATTTATGCGAAAATTTTATGCAACCAACCAACCATAATTAAATGAAGGGGAAAAAAGAAGAAAAAAGGCGATTTTTTATGAGAGTGATCTTTGGAATTTAATTAGTTACTCAGTTAATAAATAGAATTTCGAAATTCTGAAGCTCAGGTGCATCAGGAGAGATTTGGGGATACTCTCAAAAAAATTTTGTGCCTCGTACATGCTGTAGATTTTGCTAGCCATCGCAGACACACACACACACACGCAGACAGAGCGTTTTGTTCTTTTATTAATATAGATTTAAAAAAAATAGCGTTCTATTAGTTCCATTTTTTACCACCAGGTAGAGCACGCTATTCTTCAAAAACTTTATCAAAACCATACTCTGATAAATAACCTATCAGGTGATATATAACTCGAGGGGGTAGCGGTCTTAAGCAAGAATTTAAGATAGTTTATGAAATTGCTATTCGAAAATAGTGGTAACTAATTTTTTGACATTTTAGGTAGATTTCAGAAAAAAATAGTACTTATTGCATTCTCAATTTTTTGACAGAACAACTATGAAAAAATAGATGCTAAACGCAAAAATCTTTAAAAAACGTTAAAAATCGCATTGAAAATCGCATTTAAAATCGTTGAAATCTAAAAATCGTAACAAACACAAAATTTAGGGCATTAGGCTAAAAGTTTAAAACGATTTTCTTTTTATCAATCTCAAAAAATAGCCTTAAAATGAGAAAAAAACACTAAAAATCGCATTAAAAATTCGTTAAAAATTCAAAAATCGCTGTACAAATTCCGAATAAACTTTGTTGAAAAGAGAAAAAAAAATGCTATTTTGGGTTAAAAGAATGAAACCGTATTACTTTCACTAATGGGATAAATCCGCAAAAATAACGCTAAAATTCGCCTAAAAAATTATTTAAAAAAATCTAAACAAAAAATCGAAAATCGGGCTTCGAGGTGCAAAACTACATGTAAAAAAGTACCTTCCCTCCAAATTTTGTAACTCTACGTGCAGCAGTCTCTTCAGAACAGCGCTGACAGACAAACATCCTTCTCTCTTTATTATTATAGATTTCACATTTTACGAATAGCTGAGATGTAACAAAAATTACTTCCTGTATAAATACAGGAACACAAAAAAGATTTCGACCAGTATAATGTATCCGAAGTACTTTCTACTATAACAACAAGATCTGAATTATATTTAAAACTTCGTTATCGTACGAACGCACCTGATTTGCTACACTTCACATGCAATGCATACTTGTCTTTTTTTTATTTTTATGAAAAAAAAAAAATTATTTGAAATCTATAAATCTGTCTAATAATGAAAAAAATAATAAAAAAATTAATTTTAAAATTTCAGCTTAAATTTGATGATTTAAGACGTGTACCCTCCAAACATTTAGGGTTTTTAAATATTACATTGCCATATTTTGCAATTAAATGGGCTTAACTTAATTATTTTCTTCTGTTTAACACACTGCGAATTTCTTATGTATCAATATTTTTAAATATTCAGTGAAAATAATAATAGCAAATTTTACCTTAAGGGTGTATTCGAAAAAACGCTTTTCCACCTTCAACAGCTCTAAATTTTACGATACAATTTCAGACACATTTTTAAAAGTAGAAACATGAAACTTGCTGAGGGGATTTTTTAAGAGACGTACAAGGTGCCGTGTGATGTCATTTTATGTTCCATTCATTAGAATTTGATTAATGAACAATTATCTTCTCAGTATGAGAAGATAAGTTAGAATCTCAGTAAGAGAGAATTTTTTCGTTCCCAAATCTCCCGCTTCCGAAAAATCTGTTCAAAATGCCGTTTTTGGTTGCTTTTTTTTTGCAATATTTTCTGCATTTATCATGGAATCGACAGTTACGGCACCATGTGTACTTTCTAAATAAGGCAATTTGCCAGTTTGATGCTTATGAGAGCAAAAATGAATCAAAAAATAAATCCGAAAATAAGCAGTTTGAATCGAAATACATCTTTAAAAGCTTGATCGATTTTTTTTTCTTGTTCCTAAAAAACAAATTATATTTTTTTTTTGTCAAATACAACCATTTGACATGAACAAAATAAGCGTAATATTTCATTCTTTGGACTGTTCTTGATCAGTTACAGCGATCCTATTGACCAGATTGATGGCAATTAATGAGAATTATAGTGTTTTTAGGCATGTGTCAGACGTGACGTAGGGTGCAGTTAAGGGTGTATTCGAACATTGACACCAGAATTTTTTTTAGAAAAAATTACGGTTTATTGAATGCGTGAAATATAGCGATTTCTTATTTACAAATAAAGTTGTTTTCAAATTCCGGTGTTAGTCATTAAGGGTGTATTCGAAAAAACGCTTTTCTACCTTCAACAGCTCGAAATTTTCCGATACAATTTCAGACATATTTTTAAAAGTAAACACATGAATTTTGCTGAGGGGATTCTTGAAGGGACGTATGAGGTGCCGTGTGATGTCTTTTTACGCTCAATTCATTAGAATTTGAGTTATAAACAATTACCTTATCAGTATGACCCTTTTTTTTCGTCCCCAGATCTCCCGCCAGGGAAAAATCGGTTCGGAATGCCGTTTTTCATTGCTTTTTTTACAATATTTTCTGCATTTATCAAAGAATCGACCATCACGGCACCTTGTGTACTTTCCAAATAAGAGATTTTGAAAGTTTGGTCTATTTGAGTCCAAAAATGAATTCAAAAATAAATCGGAAAATAAGCAGTTTGAATCGAAATACACCCTTAAGGGTTAAAATAGAGAGAACAGCATGGAAAACTATGCCAGCTTCTGTAAGCACATCTTCATCCTGAACTCATTTTGTTTCATACTTGCTGACTCGTTCTGCGTTGTCAGGGCCCGTGATAATAATCTTTAATGTATCCAAAATTCACGTTCGATATTTTTATATTTTTAAAAGAAAATCTTTCTAAATTAACGTGAAGTTGAAGGTCCCGCAACCTTCGGAAGCGGACACTTGGCGTGAAACGCTTCTCCGCACAGTGAGACGTTTGGACGATTTAGAAAGGCGAAATTATTCCGTTGAAGTTTTATTAGTTTTTGCTGTATCATAATTTTAATAATATATGTTTCACAACGAAAAAGTAATAATTTATATTATAAATTTTTTGCTTATAAGACGTTGCTGCATTAATAACAACATTTAAAATACAGTCGAGTCTCTCTATAACAAAACTCCATACATCGACTTTCTCTATATAACGAATTTTTAGTAGGAACGGTCCCCTTTTCGCATGATTATATTAAAAACAGTCTCTATATTGCGAAATATCTATATCCATATAACGAATTTTTTTCATAAATTGGTCTTAATTTATTCAGTTTTAAAAAGCTTTTCCATCACTTATTTTTGATTTATCGTCAGTGCTGAAATTTTTTTATATTACTTCTCTCCTTGTTCTTTAAATCAAACGAATTCATTCCATCTCCCACACCTTTCCACATCCTTCTCAAAACAGAGTCAATTGGATTGATACACATAACACATGTAAGAGAGGAATCAAAGAGAAGCACATAAGAGAGGCCTTCAAATGGAGGAAAATGTTAACTACAATTTTTCATTCCTTGTTAAAATTTGAGCATTTTTTTTCTTTTCTTTTTGAGAGAGAGAGAGCGTAACAATTTTAAAATCAAAACCATAAAAAATTACAGATTTCTTCGTCTGAAATTAATGTAAGTCTTCCTTATTTGATTTTCATTAAGCTTTCAAATAAACGTCTGTTCTCATTTTTGAAACAGTTTAAATAATTAAGAAATAAAATGTTAGGTTAATATTTACTTTTAAACATTTCAAATTCTTAATTCAAAAGATCAAAAATAATATTTGTTCAAATTTCACACATTAAATACTATTTTTTAACATCTTTCTCTATACATCGAATTTCTCTATGTAACGAATTTTTTACTGGAACGTTGGATTTCGTTATATAGAGACTTGACTGTACATTATTTTTTTTATTTACATGTTTCAACTCTTTTTAATCGGGTCATCGTCATAAAGAGTTGAAACATGTAAAAAAAAAAATTAAGGTATTTTAAATGTTTTTATTAATACAACAACGTCTTATAAGTAAAATATTTATTTATAATATAAATTCCTACTTTTTAGATGTGGAATATATATTAATAATATGACGATATAGTTATTAATGGACGCAATCAAGGCTTACTACTGTTATTTTTCACATTGATAGTTTTTGCTGGTTTTTCGAACGCATCACTAATAAAATACTCAAACACTGCCAGTAAATAATATAAATACCACTACACCATTACACGACTACACCACTGCTGATAAATTATACAAACTAGGGTTGTATCAATTCGTGCACAGCCTGTGTTGACACATTATTTACATGAAAATTACGTTATTTTAGTTATTTATCTAAAGCTTTTATCAGATTCATGAAATTTACGAGCGACAAACTTTTCAGCCGATTTTAACCCCAACTTTTCCCCGTTCAAAGAGAGAAAAAGGTTACAATTGTCTTGGAAAAAGTCAGAGAAAAAAGAGGAAAACCAGTTCTACTAGTACTAGATTGTTAATATTCATCGCCTATTCGTATCATTCGTAACTCTGATTCGTTGAAATGTTCGATGTTGCATGAAAAGTCTTGTCTAGCAGAGACTTTTTTGGAACTGCAGAAAAAAAATTGGAGGACATTGCTGTTTGCTATCACACTGCGTTTTGTGTGGAGATTTCGCGAAAAGTTCTCAAGAAATGTTGGTGAATCTGATAGCAGCTTAAATATACTTTTCACGTATACCATACGACATTTCCATCACAAAAGTATTTTCATTTGAAATTACTTTTTAGATAAATATACTCAGATGACGTAGCAACCCAATGTGTTGCATTCCCATTGCATGAGATCCTTCTATTTTTAAGAGGAAAAAAAATGTCTTTTAATTCTGCATTTAGGAAAAAATGTATAACGTTAGTTTTATCGAATTTCTTTCAAGCGTACAGGGTAAATTAACTGAAAATTACAAAAAGTATATTTTAAAAATTACTGGATTTTAGTATTACTGTTATACTTTATTAACGAATTATACTAGAATACATAGATAAAAGGAAAAAATGGCTACATGAAGGCAATAAACTCCCATTCGTAGAGAAGATTTTGTACAAAAATTCCGAGAACTTACAATTACTGTCGTATATTACCTTATAATTGTCGTTCAGACCGTCTGTCTGTGCGCACATAACGACTAAAAATCTAGCTAACCGAATCGTTTGAAATATAAAATATATAATTATTTGGATAATTTTGTCGAGTTATTTCAAATATTGTGAAAATAGAAAGTATAGTTTAATGTCAGGAACAATCAAAATTATTCCATTAGATTAGGGGTGCACAACCTTTTCAAGAGAAGGGCCACTTACAAATATGTCTGGGTGGTTGAGGGCCACATCAATAACACAGAGATAATTCGATTTCGAGGAGTTGATCTGTGGCCCATAATGGGATAAAAGAATATAGTTTCACAGGAAAGTGTGTGTGTGGGAGGGGGAGGGGGTGTCACCCCTTTAAATTCATTTACCTAGTCGAAATATCCAATTTAGTTGGTAAGAATATATCAGCAGTTTTTACTTTTTATACAACAGATAAAGCAAGGCTTATTTTCAAGATGTAAAAGTATTCTTTGACTTTATTCAGGAAAGTAAATTTTATTTTATTAAAAGTGCTAAAAAACAAGTATAAATGGCTGGTGCCAAAAAATTTTGAACTTAGTGAACAAAGGAGAGAGAAGGAGTCGAAAAATAAGAATTTTTCCGCGCCTGATCAATGAAATTCCCGTTTTCTGTGTCCGATAAATGAAATTTATAATTCTTCCACAACTGATTGAACAGATTTGCACTTTTTACAAAATCAGTAGACAAAATTCGCAATTTTTACGAAGCCGATCGAGAAAATTCACGATCTTTCCTCTCCTGATCAACAAAATTTGCAATTCTTACGAAACTGATAGCGAAAATTCACGATCTTTCCTCGCCTGATTAACAAAATTTGCATTTCTTACAAAATTAATCGAGAAAATTTACGATTTTTACGAAGCAGATCAATGAAATTCATGATTTTTAAAAAGCCGATCGACAAAATTTACGATTTTTCCTTACATGATCGACAAAATTCTCGATTTTTTCCCCTAATCGACAAAATTCGCGAATTTTATGAACCGGATGCACGAAAATTGTGATTTTTCTTCATAAAATCGACAAAATTCGCGATTTTGCCTCGTCTGATCGACAAAATTCACGATTTTGCCGAGCCTAATCAAAAAAATTTGCGATTTTTATGAAACCAATCTAGAAAATTCACGTTTTTTTGTGACTGAACAACAAAATTCACGATCTTTTTGTGACTGAACAACAAAATTCACGATTTTTTTGTGACTGAACAACAAAATTCATGCTTTTTACGAAACCGACCAACAAAACTCGTGCCTTTTACAAAGCCGATCGACGAAATTTGTGCTTTTTAGAAAACCCATCGGCGAAACTAAGCGATTTTTCCACACCTCATCAACAAAATTTTCGATTTTTTTCGCGCTTGATCAACAAATTTCATGAATTTTAGGAAGTTGATCGACAAAATTGGCGATGTTTCCGAACTTGATCATGAAAATTTACAATTTTTAAGAAGATGATTGACGAAATCCGAGATTTTTACAAAACTGATCGATAAAATTTGCAATATTTACAAAATTGATCGGTGAAATTCGCGATTTTCCGTCTCAAGATCGACAAAATTCGCGATTTTTATTATGAACGAAATTCCCGATTTTTACGTTCCAGATCGGCGAAATTCACGATTTTTCCGCGCCTGATTGACGAAATTCCCGATTTTTACGAAACCAGTCGACGAAATTTGGAATTTTTTCTTTACATGATCGACAAATTTCGCGATTTTTCCGCAACCAATCGCCGAAATTTGCGATTTCATTAGAACCTGATCGCCGCAATTGATAATTTTGTCGCGTGTGATCAACAAAATTAGCAATATTCTAGTCTCCAACCAACGAAATTTGCGATTTTTTGGAAAGGGTCAGATTGAAGAAACGTGCGCTTTTTCCACCCTTAATTGACGATATACGCATTTTTCCGTGCCCAATTAACGGAATTCGCGATTTTTTATTAAATCTGACGAAATCTGCATTTTTTTATGAAGCAAGTTGAAACTCGCGGTTTTTTTTCTCATGATAAACTGACGAAATTCACGATTGTTTCGCAGCCGTTCAACGAAATTTTCAGTTTTTCCGAGCGTCATCGCTAAATTCGATTTTTTTTTTTCGTGCTATATCAATAAAAATTGCGATTCGTGTGCGATCAACGAAATTCATTTTTTTTTTTTTTTTTTTTTTTTTTCACACGATAAACCGAGAAAACATGGTATTTATCTTTGCAACCGGTGAATTTAATTTACAATTTTTTGGAGCATCATAAACAAAACTGGCGCTTTTTTCTTGACGATCAACGAAATGTGCGTTATTTTGTCTCCGACCGGCAAAATTTGCGATTTTTCCGTGCCCTATCGGGAAAATTTGGTATTTTTTTTACCGAGGCTCATGGTCAAAAATCGCGATTTTTATCATATCTGATGAGCGAAAATTGCGATTTTTCCGAGCCTTATCGACAAAATTCACTTTCTCCGCACTTTATCAATGAAATTCGCAATTTTTTCGTGCCGATCAACGAAATTTGCGATTCTTAAGTGACGAAATTTATATTTTCCCGCGGTAAATTGACAAAATTTATGATTTTTTTCTGGAAAAATTTGCAATTTTTCCAGTTGTAAATGGACGAAACTCGCGGGCCACACGTTAACCCTTCACGAGCCACTTTTGGCCCGCGGGCCACAGGTTGTGCATCCCTACATTAGATTAAGGTCAATGGGAAAAAATAGTTTCAAGTATACTTTAACGATGTTATACTCTGTCGAATATAATAGAATTGACATGAATCTATGAAGTATATATTAAAATATACATTCTGTCTAATCTCTGGTGCAAAGAATATTTATTAATAATTTACAGAGCCCCTCAAAAGTATTCCACTACATAATGGTACACGGGGAAATATTGTTTGGGGCGTGTTTCAATTGTATCAAACTATTTCACATTTTAGGAAATTGATATACGTTACTGAGGTTTAATGCAAGTTACTTCCTCTATAATAGAAAGCAGATAGTATTGACAGGAACACACAAAAAATTTCGACCGCTATACTGTATTCGAAATACTGTCTATTATAGCAGCAAGATCTGAATATTTTTAAGTTTCGTTATAGTATGAACGCACCTCATTTGCTACGTTTCACGTGCAATTTCCAACTTGTTTTTAATATTAACATTTTGCGTGAAAATAAATCATATGAATGTTCTTTACATTAAATTTTTTGAAGAAGAATATAAATTAAAAATCAATCGATTTATGAAAATAAATAAAGTAAAATAAATAAGGTACCCTGGGGTAATAACGCCAGGCGGGGTAATAACGCCAAGTGCTTATATTTTGCATAATTATGAAATAATCAGGTAAATGACACCCATGTGCTCTGCGCAGAAGGGTTTTGAGTCATATAAATCGCAAAAAACAGCTTCAAGTTAATTTGTTTCATTTTTAGGTCTTATTGTTTTTACAAACAACTAAAATTAACGCTTGATCTAAAATTTGCGAGATACGTTTTGTATATGTGAAGACTATCTTTTTATCCGGAAATACTTTGTTAATTACATAAATTTGTAGTGCATTTCATGTACTTTTAAAATGTTGTTGAAGATTTTGGATATCTTCTCGAGATAATTTGTAATTTAAAATGTACTGCGCAATAACTATACCGGGGTAATAACGCCAATCCTTGACATTGATACCCCGGCTGATTGCCTACAGTGGCCGAGCTACATCCTAAATACTGATTCAAATAAACACAGTTAAAGCTGTGCAATGTTTCTCATATTTCTATTTAAACGGTCCTTTTTAAGCAAAAAGAAACTCACTGTCTGATATTCATTTGCCTCATCCCCCCCCCCTCCCACACCACACCTTTATATTTCTTACACTTTCACAAAAATTGAACATTTTCAATATCTTAGAATGCAATTTGTCAATTTCTAAGTTTGTAGAGTTTGTATTTTTAGAATTGGGCTATCTACATGCAATTATTCCATCTTATTTCATAGTTTTGTTTGCATGGCGTTATTACCCATATAGGTGGGTAATAACGCCAAATAGCATGGGTCAAGAAAAAACGCCATTACATTTTATGAATACATATCTGTTAAATTATTTTATTTTATATAGATAGTCAATGAGTTGCTGTATCAGATCCTATATTTGTTTGAAAAATACAATCTAAAACTAAGCCGTGAAAATTTGTAGAACCTTAACGTGGCGTTATTACCCCAGGGTACCTTATATTTGCTCAACATTTAAGGGTGTTCTTAAATCAAAAAGGGCAACTTTGTGACACATGCATTAATTTATTTTTGTTCGGAACTGCATGAAAATAGCAGGTGTTGTTATTCAGAAACTGTCTAATTGCACTCATTTTTTTATAAAAAAAAAAACCACAATAGATTTTTCATAACAAGCCTTCAAAGTTGACACTTTTGAGCAAATTTCCCGACGAAAGCAGAAAAACCGGTCGAAAAGGAGGAAAAAAACGGGTGATTGCGTCATCGAAATAGCTTATAACTCGATAAGTAATTTAATGATCATGAAATGGAAAAATAAGTTCAATTCGAAATCGCTTTCATAGTCAGGCATTAAAATTTTATAACTTTCTGTTAAAAAATGAATTTGTAAATGTATCAAAACGTTTTTCGCTTGTTGAGCGGATCAGTTAAGAACACCCTTAAGTGAGCTGTCGATATCCATTTATTAATCTTTCCTTTTTTTCTT
Organism: Maratus speculifer; assembly: GCA_964019185.1. NCBI lineage: Eukaryota > Metazoa > Arthropoda > Arachnida > Araneae > Salticidae > Maratus > Maratus speculifer. The sequence goes on along the minus strand of OZ025296.1, from coordinate 316,702,217 downwards.
TTTTCATAGAAATGGAACTATTTAATTTACATCTCCCTTGAAACTTCGTTTAGACGTAGAGCAAAATTAATATCTCGGAAACTATGTCAAATTTAAAAATTCATAGGACTTATATGTCTGATTATATTCTCTGATCCATGCGGTTAACTGTTATTAATTTCATCGCACTGCATGTTATATTCTATGAACAGTATTTATAAAGTACAAGCAAGAGATTTATATGGACAATATTTCTGAGACGTTACATTAGGTAAAATGGCAATTTTTATAACCTCGAACCGAAAAGAAAAATAGGGTCATTCTCTTTATGGATTCTTAGATAGAAACAAATTCTAAACTTTATACATTCTCTTAAATCTAAAATGAATTGTCTGTAATCGTCTACGTGCGGTAAGTACAATGGACAGAATTCCTGTCATATCCCTTTAGGTAAAATGGCGATGTAAACAACCAAAAGGAAAAACAGAATTGAACATTTCTACAAAACAAGATAGTAAGTTGAAACTGGTGTTAATCAATTGAATTGACAAAAACTTCTTTAAAACACCATAAAATAAATTAAATTGCGCAAGGCCTTTCGAAAAAACTTAGTCTTTCTTCGTCAAGCACAAAAAGACGTTCTTCTACTATGAATGTAGCGGCACGATTGAAATGAAAAGGCGAGAAAGGGAGCAAGCTGAAGTAACAGCCAATGGGAAAATAGAAGGCAACAGCCAATCACGGAAGATCAAAATCAAAACGTTCGATACAATGAAGACGGGGAAGGAAAAAGCAAAATGGTAACAAGCGGGGGAAATATTAAAAATAAGTAATAAGTAAAAAACAGAATATATTAAAAGTAAATACACACAAATAAAAAGGCTGAAGAAAATTAGTAAGTAAAAAATTATTTGTTTATAGTTATAAACACACATATATATAATTTAAAAAATACATACATAATTAATACAAAAAAAAAAAAAAATTATTATAAAGCACTGCTGAAAAGGTTTTTACAGGCTACGGAGACCGTTTTAGAATTATATTTATCATTAACAATAACTTCACGATTAAGATAAATAATTAAATTTTCAAAAAAATCTAACTCAGAGGTACTATTGACATTAAAGATAATTATAGCAGTTTGAAAAATGAAACTATGGCCTGAATCCCAAGAATGCTTAACAATAGAAGATTTAGAAATTTCTTGATTAATAACATACCGAAAGTATTCTTTTAGGCGCATTTCGAGATTTATTTTAATTTGATCATTATAATATAAATCACAGCCATTTCAAGTAACATTATAAATTCCCCATTTTTGGAGGTCAGGGACAGGGGATTAGATGGAAGGAAATTTAAATTTATTGGCAGGTTTAAAGATAACGTTAAAATTGTATCGTCTTAAAACTTTAGCTAATTTAAAACATAAAAGTGGATAAAAGGGGGGGGGGGACGACCAAATTATAAGGTTCACTTTTAAGGATGTATTTCGATTCAAACTGCTTATTTTCCGATTTATTTTTAAATTCATTTTTCCTCTCAAACGCACCAAACTGGCAAATTATCTTATTTAGAAACTGCACAAGGTGCCGTGATTGCCGTCTGAATTTTCCGAAGCGGGAGATTTGTGAACAAAAAAAAAGGATCATACTGAGAAGGTAATCGTTTATAAATCAAATTCTAATGAATGGAGCATAAAATGACATCACACGGCACCTTATACGTCTCTTCAAAAATCCCCTCAGCAAGTTTCATATTTCTACTTTTAAAAGTGTGTCTGAAATTGTATCGGAAAATTTCGAGCTGTTGAACGTAAAAAAGAGTTTTTTCGAATACACCCTTAACATAATTAGGAAAATTGGATTTATTAGGCGGTCTATTGAATTTGTTCACAGCAGTATTAATGATAGAAGGTTTGAAACCTCTTTTGGCAGGAATAGATTTTAAGTAATTCAGTTCATCCTTAAGGAAGTCAAAATCGGAATAAATTTTGAGAGCACGATTTACATATGTATAAAAAAATACCGATCTTTTGGATGTCAGGATGATTTGAGAGAGCATGGGGTAGATTAGAGACAGAAAACGGTTTTCTGTAAACACATTTTTTTAAAAGAAGAATCACATTTGATAACTAAAACATCAAGGAAAAGGAATTTATTACAATTTTCTATTTCAAAAGTAAACTGAATAGTGGATCGATAGAATTGACAGTTTGAAGAATGGTAGAAATATCAAAAGGATTATCGATTAAGACAAAAGTATCGTCAACATAACGTTTCTAACAATTAAAATTAATCAGATTGAATAATTTTTCTTCAAAATAATGCATATAAATATCACAAAGAATGAGAGATAAAGGATACCGATACTTAAGCCGTCTGACTGTTTAAAAAATATATTATCAAATTGAAAATTAGTCAGAGTTAAGCAAACAGTTAAATCAACAAAATCTTGGACTTCAATATCAGAGAAATGAAATTCACGTGATCTTTCTTTTTAAAACAAGAAAGAGCGCCCTCAATCGGGACATTAGTATAAATAAAGATTTGACATCAAAAGAAAGCATAGAACAACTGGATGGGTTAATTAATAATTTTTAATTTACTAACGAATTCATAAGAATTTTTTACTGTATGACAATTAGAAATACATAAAGGAAAAAAATGGATGTTAAAAATTTCGAAAGAGGATAAGTAACAGTACCAATATTTGAGACAATAGGTATTAAGGGAATATTGGTTTTGTGAACTTTAGGTAAAGCATAAAAACGAGCACAAATGAAAGCAGAAGGAATAACACAACGTTTAGTATTGTCATTTAATTTATTTTATGGTGTTTTAAAAAAGTTTTTGTCACTTTAATTTCTACAAAAATACCTTATAGAATTAAGAATAAAAATAAGTCATAAAAATAAGCAACTTAATAACAAGTAACTGGTAGTTGCGAAAATTGCAATTGCAAAAAGTATTTAGCCTCGTAAATTTATCTGTACTTTCTAAATATGTTAAACCAAATTATTTTCCATGAAATGTAAATTCTTTAGTTATTCAGAGACATATTATATAAATTTTTAATCCACACAAGCAGATTATTACATAACAAGGGGATAAACCCAATACAGAATATAGACGACAAACATCATGTATATTATTTCTGAATTCAACATTCCTTTTTCTGTGACAATTTAAAAGTCACAGAAATGAATGATATTGTTTCCACAAGCGACTTTTGACGGAGTGTATTTATATATCATTAACCTCTTCAGACCTGAGGTACATAAATGTGTACCTCCATTCTTTTCCTCATGAAAACTAAACTTTTCGAATTTTTTGCATTTTTACTTTACTTCTATGCAGCTGAATGTTTTTTGCTTTAAAACAAAATCAATAAATGTCACTGATGAATATTACCTCATAAAATAATTATTATTTTCATCCGAGTTTCGAAAATACCTTCAAGACTTTGTGGACATGAAAGTAAGAAATATTCATGATTATTTAACTTAAATGCTTTACAATAAAAAATTTTGAAGATTTGCTGATCATTTACTTGTTTAAAGACCTTAATTTTGTTATTGCGTAAATTTATATTACTGATAGTTAAACGGATGTTTTAAGGGGATTATTATTTTTATATCCATATTTGTAAACCTAAATTACCAGTCCACTAAAATTCTGATTTCATAAAAATGACTCTTTCTGTCATCTATGGTGTCATTTCGATTATGCAAAAGCAATAAATATACATTTGTAGAGCTATTTTAAGCTCAGGTCTGAAGAGGTTAAAACACTTTGTTTGGTTAAAAAAAAAAAAAAAAAAAAAAATGTAGTTTAGCAAATTACAACGATCATTTGAAAAATAATATTTTCTAAGACTCAAATTTTAGATTTAGAAATAAATTCTATATATTAATAAGTAATAATAATAATGAACATCATTTTTATGATGATCAAAACGTGGCTTACGTAATAACAGAATCCTACATTACGTGCGCCATGGATTAAAAATGAATATTCCTGGGCCCATCATAAACAAACTTTAAGTAAAATTTCTGTTTTATAATTTTCGGTAGAGTAAATTTCTAAACTTCTAAACATTGCGCATTTTCGATTTTTACACCGTCATATAAGGAATAAAATGTACTTTTAAATGTAATTTGTTTAGCATCGCAATTTCTGTTTGAGTTGTTAACTTTTTTGTAGTTTTTAATACTTTTTTGTCATCGTGGTAACAGAAGTATTCCACTTCTGGACATTAAATACGGACCAATCAGAAAACGAATAAAATCAGGGCATCACAAAATGTCAGATACGCTTCAGATATCTATCTCTATTCTCGACTGATAGAAAAACGCATTTTCCAAATGGTTAAAAAAAAAATGCAGTAATCAAAAGTTAATGAAAAGAAAAATTAGCAAATAATTTTAAAGATTGCGGTGAAAAATCCTTACACAAATCTGCTTTTTTTTTTTTTTTTTTTTTTTTTTTTTTTTTTTTTTTTTTTTACATTTAATATATTTTTTTTTTCGAATACTCAAAAACAGTTTTTATATAAAAAAAAATAGCATTAATGCGTCCAAATAAACTATTAAAATGCATTAAAAGCGATATTTTCAGATTAGCCGAACAAATCGCCATGTTCGCTATTCAAAATCAGTTTTTTTTTTTTTTTTTTTTTTTTTTTTTTTCTAAGTGGTTTAAGAGTGAATTTACATTACATGTCCCAATTTTGTGTTTTATTTATATTTTATTGATTATTTATTGATTGATGGATGTTTTAATTTCGTTGTGGACTATTAGCTACACAAATGAGTAGCTATTTTTATTAATTCAATTACAAAAGAATTTACACAATGTAATTTTCTGCATCCGATAGAGATATATTAGGAAGAAATTCATTCTTGAAAATTACTTTAAAAACAATAAAATTTTCATCAAAGGCGAAACAATTTCCGATATAGTTTTTCAAATAAATTGCATTTAGAACTATATTTCTTTTCTGTATTGGGCAATGTAAAAGTTGAAAATGTGTAGTACTTAAAAGTTAAAATTTTGAATAAAAGTTAAATTTAACCATCTGTTTTTGCCACCGTCCAAATGACGTCAGCTTTAAGCACAGACACGTTTATTCTTTATAATATAAAGTAACTTCATATTGAACATTCCAAGAAATGATCTCACTGGCTTAAAAAAATAATCACAGTAAATGATTATTTACAAGTAACTAGTAAATAGCAGTTCTTAACAATATTTTGCTTCGTAAATTTTTTTGTGCTTTCTATATCTGTGGCTTTCGGTAATAAACAGGTAAGGCACATTTTTAATATTACGAGTAATTAACGTTTAAAATTTTCAAAACTCTCTTTTTACCATTAATTTTATAAAATAGATTAGAACTTAATAATTTTCACTACATTCAATTAGGATATAAGAACCACTTTTATGCCAAAATAGTTGGTATATAAAATTGGTTTTTATAATTATTACAATTATTAATTATTATTAATTATTATTAGTTTTTATTAATTATTATAATTGAATGTAGTGAAAATTATTAAGTTCAAACCTATTTTATAAAAGTAATGATAAAAAAAACACTTTTTGAAAACTTCGTTAATTACTCAAATTTTTAAAAATGTGCCTTACCTGGTTATTACCGGAAGCCACAGAATTATAGACTATTTAAAGAAATAAATAGAAATCTTATATGGTTATTACGGTTACTTTATGCATTTACCCGATTACTACTGTCTTTTCAATTTTTAAATGAAAATTTATTGTCGCCCTGTGACGGGAGGTATTCGATTTTCATTTTTCAGTACTATGGCAGATGAAAGTACTCTTTTAGGTAGCTTTCATTACAAAAAGTAAAAAGCTACCTATTGCAGCCGTCCGGAGGAAAGCACTTCTGGAAAATTTTGATATATTTTCACCGATCATGAATATATATATATATATATATATATATATATATATATATAACCATGTCATAAATATCGAAACAATAGGCTATCTCCTTAAATATTGCCCCTAGACCCATACTTCCAATTGCAAAAATTCATAAAAAACGATGAATTTTTTGATAAGATAAGTTGCAACTCCATGGGGGGTCTATTTTAAAAAATACGAAAATTAAATTTTTATACGGCCCCCAGAGGATAAAACTTCCAATTAGAAAAAAATTCTTTATCCCTTCCTGAATTGAACAAAAAAAATTTCATCTCGATATCTGCAAATCCCCGAAAGATATTAATATTCAAAATTTTCCAAAATTCCTGACTTACACCACTTAAGCATGCCTCTGAGCGCAGCAAAATCAGTTCATTTGAAGTACAATTAAGGGATCGACCATAAATTTACGTATTGTTAAATGTCGATCCAAGACAACACTTAAACTTTTAGATATAAAATAAAAGCGTATAGGTTTTTGCTTTCAACTTCGATGAAATATGCTAGATGTCTCCAATATTTCGACCTTGCCGCCAACTTCGTAACTGGCACGACTCATTGAACACTTATTAAAAGTGTTATCAAATTAAGCGATATTAATTAAACTCTCATTAAAAGTGTCTTAAAAACTTATTGGCGCCGGCAATAAATTTAGTAAATATAGTAATAGCGAAAATGACTCTTCTATTAGCGGAATCAATGGAAATATATTTTAATAAATTACATAGAAATATTTTAAAAAATCTACTTTATACTACAGTTAAACCGCTATAACGGACACTCCCGAATAGCAGACACCTCTGTTTAACGGACTATTTTCCAATTTCCATTCTCAAAACCTAAATTTGTGTATGTTTAACCTCTGAATAGCGAACATTCCGAATAGTGGACACTATTTAAGGCGATAAAGGATGAAAAAGTATTTTTTAAGGACAAAAAAATGAAAAAAAAGTAAAAAGGCCTCTAAATTTATCAGGGAATTTTGTGATAACTGAGCTGGGGAAAATCCCCCCCCCCCCTCCCACGTTCAGAGTTGAATTGAAGGGGTTACCAAGGAGGGACATCTTCCAGAGCATTGAAATATCCCCTCGGAAAATTGAGACTTTATGCTTTTAACAGCCAAAAAGTGCAATCCCCCACCCCGATCGGAACTCTATAATGTCCAATAATGTCACTTTGAAAAACAAATTACATGTAATTGCAAGCAAAAGTCAACTTTTGTAACAGGGTTTTTTCACAAGCATCTAATGAACAGTGGGTAAAGGTGTGTACAGTTTTATTTAGCCCCATTGCTAAAAAAAATAATTTTAGTTTCTGATTAACCATATAAAAGAAGTTTTAGGACACATAAAAATCAATTAATAAAATGTTAAACGTTTCTTAGCACTTTTTGAAAATCTTTGATTTTCCCAATAGCGGACACCTCCGAATAGCGGACAATTTCTGCGTTCCTGGGGTGTTCGTTATTTAGAGGTTTTACTGTATTCAGTTTCAAAATTTATGAAGGTTTTAAACCTATTTTTGCTTTCTTCTATTTTTACAAGAAGAAAGTATTGGATTCATGAAAATTTTGAATTCCGATTTTCGATGGATTCACACGTTTTAGGGCTCAGAGATACCGAAAAACATGTTTTTATGAAATGTCTGTCTGTGAGTCACAGCACAATGAAAAAATTTGAAATCGACGTGATAAAAAAAATAAAGTTTAAATCAACTGACGCATTTAAACAGTAATTAAAGAAGGTGAAAATGGCAAAACTTAAACAAAATCTGAAATCGAAACTATACAGCATTTAAACGTTAGGAGCCCATCTTTGCCCATCTTAAGACTAAATGCACTTTACTGCATCAAATGTTTTTATTTCAGTATTTCTCATTTTTAAACTGAAATACGTCAATAACCGTCGGTTACGGTAACTTTTCAGCTCAGAAAATTTACTTTTAAAAATATGATTTGTTTACAAAAATTACTTTTTTTTTTATATATTGCTATTTTAAATACTTTTTTTTAAAATACATATTATTTAAAATGCTGAATTAAAATTGAAAATTAGACATTTTCGTTTAATCAAAAGAAAAAAATTCAACGCGACAAATAATATTTTGAGTTATAACAATTTTAATTTACTCTTTTTTTTTTTTTTTTTTTTTTTTTTTTGAAAAAAAAAGTATTAAGAAGTCTTATGATGTGATAATGCTTACAAATTATATGGTTAACCATCACAAAACATTCAAAACTCCAACTTTATAAATAAATAAATAAAATAAATGTTTCCTGGACCCATTACAGCAACATTGTTTCTTCAATTACACGCATTTCAATTTGTGTCTGATCCCTTGAAACCTCACGATTTATTAAAATTGTCATAACTCTCTGAATTTTGAAGATATCAAGATGAAATTTTTTTTGTTCAGTTCAGGAATGAATAAGGAAAAATTTTCTAATTGGATGTTTTATCCTCTGGGGGCCATATAAAAATTTAATTTTCGTATTTTTTAAAATAGACCCCCCCATGGAGTTGCAACTTATCTTATCGAAAAATTCACCTTTTTTTATGAAACTTTGCAATTGGAAGTATGGGTCTAGGGGCAATATTTAAGGAGATAGCCTATTGTTTCGATATTTATGACTCACCCTGTATATATATATATATATATATATATATATATATATATATATATATATATATATATATCTGATTTTTGTCATGCGATAACTAACGTATTTATCAACCGATTTGAATGAAACTTGGTATGTACATAGTACATACAAATGTCTCGACCGAGTTCGTTGGTCAGCATCATCCGCTATTTTGTTTCAAAATGGCGACCATTTTAAATTTTTTAAAAAATTTAAAATTTAAAATTAAATGCAAAAAAATCAAAATTTGAAAAACATTTTTCTTTTACGTGTTAGAACTTAAAACAACGATTCCAGAGCACTTTTTATTTTGTCTATATCTTAAAAAATGATTGAGTTATAGCACTTTGAATTTTGCTTATGGCTGACATTTTGAAACGGTCTGATCTGAACGATCCACAATGTTGCTTTAAAATGGCATACACCTTATGATATCGTGGAATTTGGTGACTCTCTAAATCGCTTAAAATAAAACCAGGTTGATTAAAAGATGACTAATTTCTAAAAATTCCTATTAATATTCAGTCTTGACAAAAACTAGAATTCAATCTTATGAAATCACTAATTTTATAAGATTATTTCCACTGATTTGAGCTTAGTATTTTTGAACAATGTAACTTACTTTAAAATAAATAAATAAATATATAAGTATTTGAAAGCTACCTCTTCCTCCCGGCATTGCCGGAAGGACTTTTAAAGCTACATTTTCCCAAATTATTTGAATTTTTTTTTTTAATGTGTCTTACTTGGTTATTACCGGAAGCCACAGATATATGATAAACCAAATTATTGTTTATGAAAAATAAAATATACAGTTATTAACAGACGTAATATGTAAATTTTTAATGGGACTTTAAAAAGTACTTCAGGAACTAAAAGTTAAAACAAACAGAGGGGAAAAACACAAAGATATCAATAAATTATTACTTACTTTCATCATGATCAGTGACGAACCCGAGGCCTCTGAAGCAGCACAAAATCTGGAAGAACGGAGACTGGTGTCTTCCTAAAATACTTGGGATAGCGTTATATATAATATTCTGCCGGATCGTCGTTGTTGTTGAACGTCAAAAATGCAAGAATAACAAAGATATTATTTTTCACATACCCAGTCTCACCTTTGAGGCTGTTTGTTAATTTAGACCACCAAAGGGTCGTAAGAAGATTTGCTGGAAACCATTTCCAAAGCTAGCCGAGTGGAGTTGTTTTTCTAATGGTAATATCACAGGAGTTAAATGAATGAGAAGTGAAATAAGCAGACAGACGTCAGGCTATGGAAAAACAGCTGGAACAGTAAAAATAGGTTTGTGATAAACATTTTGTTTTGGTATTTAATAAATTACTGCTTCATATTAACAGTTACATTAAATTATGAAAATGAAAGAGAAATAATGCTTCAAGCAGAGCCGTCCTTAGGTCCTGTAGGCTTTACACAAAAAAACTTTTTTGTAATAAAAAGAAGAAAGTATAATAGAAAATCTTTAATATAAATTTATGATTTTAGTTAACAAAATATTGTGGTCTTGACATAAAATACAGCCTATATTAGAAGAAGGACTTGACCATCAATTTGCCACCATTACTTTTGAAATTGGTTCAGTAGCTCGAGAAATTACCCCTAGAAACGCACAAAAAAAAAAAAAAAAAAAAAAAAAAAAAAAAAAAAAAAACCGCTACTAATTTATAATAGCTAGGCGATCGAATCCTAGATCCCAGGGTCACAGTATGTTGGTGAAAACCAGTCTACTTTATTTTTCTGAAAGGAAAGGGCTTCGCAAAATCTTTGTACCGGGCCTCGCTTTAAGCCGTCCTCCACAAGCAAAAAAATACTAAATAAAATTTAGTTTTTCTCAGTAATCCTTGCAATTACTAAAAAAAATTTTGTAATCTTACTCAGTTACAAGAAAATCTGTAAGAATTACTAGAAAAAAGCTAGCAACGAATAGAGTTAATAGTTTTATATTTTTAATAGCTATTTCTAAAACTCACTTGGTGTGGTCGTGATAGCCTAGTGGTCATAGCACCGAACTCCAGGCTGGAAGTCCCGGGTTCGATGCTCGACACCGCCAAAGACGCACCGAGTGTACGCAGTGTAAGTACACGTTAAATTAAAGGGTTATGAAAATCCTGTTGTAGCAGTTACCATGGGTAATGATCTCTTCTTACCTCCCCTTTTTAAGCATATCAAAATTGAGCAGGTGGCAATGTTTGATGCTGTCATCTATTGAGGCTTTGGCGAAAATCTTCCGAAAAATTTTAAGTTATTTATAAGAAAAATTCATTTATACAGTTTACAAAATAAATGTTTGCTTCACTTGCTAAAAATTGCGTTTGGAATAGTTACTAAGAATCTGTGAGTAATGGTTACTAAAAATAATTTTGGAGCTGTTACTAAAATTTGCTCCGTGGCTCATACTGAAAAGTTTTAAGTTAGTTATACAAAAAATTCTTTTGTTCAGTTTACAAAAGAAATGTTTGTTTCACTTGCAAAAAAAAAAAAAGTTTGGAATGGTTACTATTTGTACTGTGAGTAATGGTTACTAAGAAATTCTGTGGAATACAAATTTACTAAAAAAATTTTAGTAACCTCATGATTTTTTTTTTTTTTTTTTTTTTTTTTTTTTTACAATGTATGCATGTTCATTGTACAAGAAGAGATGTAAATCTACAAAACTAATTTTTGTAACGCTACAGAAATCTGCAACTTTACAAACGAATCTACTAAAATTTCAATTATCTTACTAAAATTTTATCTGTAACCAGGATTGACGTTACATGAAAAATTCTTGGAATCCCAGTTTCCTAAAAAATTCTTAGTAACCTTACAGATTTTCTGATTTTCAGTGCAAATTTGCATCTGTTGTATGACATTCTGCTGTTGCCATTATATAAAAAGTTCTAGGAATCCTAATTTCCTAGTCCACTCAATTGGTAGACGGCAGGTGCTGGGTTCGAACCCAATCGCGGCTGTCGGCCTAACCGTTCGGAGTTTTCGTGGTTTCTTCGAACCTTGTGTAAATACGGGTTAGGTTCCCTTAGAAAGACCCCCACGAAGAGCACTCCCCCCCCCCTCCTGGTCATATATCCCTAGTGTAGATAATCGGACGACAAAAATAAACCAACTTAGTTTCCTAGAAAATATTTAATAACTTTGCAGATTTTTTTTCTTTTACATTGTGGAAATCAAGGATTTTTTTTAACGTTGTTTAACATTAAAAATGATTTTTTAAAATGTTTTTATTATGTATAGTTTGAAGGACTTTAATGTTCTCCAAAGTTTAGAATGCTCATTTGTTACTCAAATTATAAGGTAAAGATAAATTTTGAACAGAGTTTTAAAACATGCTAAATAATAAAAATAGATAGCCAAAATTTTTATACTCGTATTTTCCCTTATACTTCGTGATACACTAAAATTATAAACATATATGTACACAGCAGGGGCGTAAATCCCGGATGGGTTTGGGGGGGTGCAGCACCCCCCCAGAAGAAATCAGTCGGAAAATTAACAGATCGCTCGGAAAAAGTATCTTTAGTCGGAAAAAAATAGTATTAACCTATAAAAACTTATAAACTGGAAAAACGGAAATATCATTCGGAAAATTTACCGTTTAATCGGAAAAGGCATACCGTTTAATCGGAAAGTCGGAAAAAATAGAATATGTATTACCCTATAAAAACTTATAAATTAGAAAAATGGGAAAATCAGTCGGAAAAACTCTTGTTCGATTGGAAAAAAATGGCATTAACTTATAAAAACTTATAAATTGGAAAAACTAAACTATCATCCGGAAAATTTTTCGTTTCCATCGGAAAAAAAGCATGTTTAGTCGGAAAAAACAGTATTACGTATTAACCTATAAAAATTTATAAATTGGAAAAACGGAAAAGACAGTCGGAAAAAATGGTGTTAACCTATAAAATCTTCTAAATTGGGAAAACGAAAATATCATTCGGAAAATTTCCCATTCCATCGGAAAAGGCATGTTTAGTCGGAAAAAACAGTATTACGTATTAACCTCTAAAAGCTTATAAATTGGAAAAACGGAAAAATCAGTCGGAAAATTTCTTGTCCAATCGGAAAAAATGGTATTAACCTATAAAAACTTATAAATTGAAAAAACAAAAATATCATTCGGAAATTTTTCCGTTCCATCACAAAAGGCATGTTTAGTCGGAAAAAATAATATTACGTATTAACCCATAAAAATTTATAAATTGGAAAAACGGAATAGTCAGTCGGAAAAATTCTTGTTCGATCGGAAAAAAGTATGTTTAGCCGAAAAAAAAAGGTATTGATCTATAAATATATATGAATTGGAGAAATATTTTTGAAGTTTTTAATTAAATAAGAAAAACAAGTTAGATCGAAGAAAACCTATAAAATTTTATTCTTAGTCGGATTTATTTCCCCTTGTAGTTTCTAATAAGAAAAAACAATTTATAACGAAGAAAACATAAATTTATTCTTAACCGGAACTAATTAATTTAATAGAGCGGGCGGCGGCGACACAAATGACTACGTCATCGAGTTACGGGATGAAATCATGATGTAGGACAAGATTATTAGGTATAGATTAAGGAATGACTGGTCTGCCTGGTCATTTCTTGGTGTGATATGAGTAACAGCGGGCGCCAACTCGCCATTTTGGCGTCACTTTTACGTCATCGAGTTACGGGATGAAATTGGTGCCAAATTAAAGGTTAAAAAAAGTATTTTAAGAATATTTCGGTCTGTCTGCGCATATCTTGGTACAAATCCTCGACAGACTGAAATTTATAACAAAAAATGACGTTATAATGTAAAATTCAATACGACTACGTCATCCAGTTATGGGATGAAACCATGATGTAGGACAAGATTATTAGGTGTTGATTAAGGAATGACTGGTCTGCCTCGTCATTTCTTGGTACGATATGAGTAACAGCGGGCGCCAACTCGCCATTTTGGCGACACTTTCACGTCATCGAGTTACGGGACGAAATTGGTGCCAAATTAAAGGTAAACTAAAGTATTTTAAGAATATTTCGGTCTGCCTGCGCATATCCTGGTACAAACCCTCGGCAGAGTAAAATTTATAACAAAAAATGACGTTATAATGTAAAATTGAATATGACTACGTCATCGAGTTACGGGATGAAACCATGATGTAGGACAATATTATTAGGGGTAGATTGAGGAATGACTGGTCTGCCTCGTCTTTTCTTAGTACGATATGAGTAACAGCGGGCGACAAACTCGAAATTTTGGCGTCCCTTTCACGTCATCGAGTTATGGGATGAAACTGGTGCCAAATAAAAGGTAAAATAAAGTATTTTAAGAATATTTCGGTCTGCCCGCGCATATCCTAGTATAAACTTTCGGTGGACTGAAATTTATAACAAATTATGCTTCATAATGTACAATACAAAATCTAAAGACTTGTTTTACATTACTTAACTTCGCAATCGACTTTCACGCTAATTTGATAGTTTAGGAAAAGATTTTTATTAGTAAGCGAGAAAACGACCGATTTGGCATATCATGAATTGTATTGTATATTATGACGCCTTTTTGTTATAAATTTCAGTCTGCCGACGGTTTGTACCAGGATATGCGCAGGCAGACCGAAATATTCTTAAAATACTTTATTTTATCTTTAATTTGGCACCAATTTCATCCCGTAACTCGATGACGTGAAAGTGACGCCAAAATGGCAAGTTGGCGCCCGCTGTTACTCATTTCGTACCAAGAAATGACGAGGCAGACCAGTCATTCCTTAATCTACACCTAATAATCTTGTCCTACATCATGGTTTCATCCCATAACTCGATGACGTAATCATATTGAATTTTACATTATAACATCATTTTTTGTTATAAATTTCAGTCTGCCGAGGGTTTGTACCAGGATATGAGCAGGCAGACCGAAATATTCTTAAAATACTTTATTTTACCTTTAATTCGGCACCAATTTCATCCCGTAACTCGATGATGTGAAAGCGACGCCAAATGGCGAGTTGGCGCCCGCTGTTACTCATATCGTACCAAGAAATGACGAGGCAGACCAGTCATTCCTTAATCTACACCAAATAATCTTGTCCTACATCTTGATTTCATCCCGTAACTCGATGACGTAGTCATTCGTGTCGCCGCCGCCCGGTCTATAACTAATTGGTAATTTATTAATTAGTTTAATTTACTAATTAATATAACTTATCAATATATAGGATTTTTTTTTTGATAAAACTATTCAGAAAAATTTTGATTTGTCAAATATTGTGTACTCGGAAACCTCGATATGACGAAAAAAAATATTTATGTACATATTGTAGCAATGGTAATATTATTTGTAACTATGGTATTTTGAGAAAAATCTTAATATTCCGATTTTTTCTTTTCTGTGCCTTTTGACTTCGAAATATCGAAATCTACCTGTATTTATTTACTATAGGAAAGTTTTTAGTTTAGTCTCGAAATTTTAAGCTATACTGATTGAAGTGAAGAAACTCCTATTTTTTTTTCATCTAAACTACAAATTTAGTTAGAAATATGTATCACGGAATTTAAATGGTATCCGATGAAAATTCAAAACTGAAATACAAATATTTAATATTTTTCCATATCGAAATCTGGATGTTTTCCACTCTATAGAAATTTTACATTTAATTGAAAATAATTATGGTTTTATTTTTTCCTACTAACTAATATTGTGTTTTCTTTTTATTTTATTAAAAGATATATAATTAAAAATGTGAAACTGTTTTTATTTATCTTTTTACGTAATTTTGGATTAATTTAAAAAAGTGCTTAAGAAATATATATGATATAGGATGAAAATTGAAAATACTCAAATACTTTGAATTTTTATCTCGAAATAATATGAATATTTTACAGTATACGAATATATTTCTCTCAGAAATAATACGTTCGTTTTTTTTTTTTTTTTCCCTGAATCAATTGTATTCATTTTTTTAAAAATATTTTTATTAATACTATTGCATTTTGTTTAGTCCGAAAAATAAGGGGTAACATCAAGTTGTTACGCTGTTTTAAAGTTTGTTGTTAGAAAGAATTAAAACTTATATTAAGAAATCCGTATTTTTGACAAATTTTTGTCTCTAAAATATTCCTTAAACAAACAAATTAAAAACAGCTAAAGATTTTAACTGACTTCTGAAAAATAGAAAGATAGAACATTTTTTTTCTCTTGAAAGTAAAGCTTGGGCACCTAGACAACTGGGCGCTGAACTTCCTGTCCTTATGTGTCAATTACAAAACAAGCAGCACCTGCATTAACTCTTTGTTTAAACCGTTAGTATTCAAGCTCATAGTACGAAATCATTCAATTACAAAATGTTGATGCGAGAATATTTTGGTATTTGGTTAATAATTCAATATTTTTGCATCAGTTATGTCCTCACCTAAATGTAAGAGACAAAAAGTGTAATCTGCGTTACTTAATTCCATTTTCGATAATGATTACAGGAATACACATAGAAAAAAAAAAAGTCGAGAAAATAGTAAGACTCACACCACGTGTAGTTGGCAATTAGGAGCTGTTTGTAAAAGATGCTGATAAAATTTCAGCTCATATACATATACTGTTTTGCGTTGCTGGAGTTCCAAAAAAACCTTTTGAAGTAAGTAAGCTACTTTATTACAGAATATTTTAGATATATAAAATGTGTAAATAACTATTGTTTTCATATTTAATAATAGATTTATTTATTTATTTATTTATTGAGAGGAAAAATAAATTATTTAATACCTTGTAAAAATGTACTGTTATTCGATATATATTAACTTTTTTTTTAACAGTTAGTATCGCAATTCCCGAACTATTTGCTAGTTTCGTTTCAAACTGGATATGACAAGCTAGTTATTATTTAAATTTCATGAAGTTATTATTATTTTTAACTAAATTTTTTCTTTCAATATATTTGCTTTCTTTTTTGCCAACCATTTTACATTTCGCAAGTCAATGTATTTAGTATTGTGCATGAAGTTAAAACTGTACTATGGATCTTTTTATATTTTATCAATATTATTTCATTAATACTAAGAAAGTTAATTTATTTTTTGAAGTTCAAATGTCAATGTATGTAAAATATTCTATATATTTAAAACTTTGTTATCGTACCAGATATAATAATTTTGTCTCACTGCATAACAATAATTTGATTATTATTTTGTACATAGATTTTTTTTTTTTTTTTGTGTGTGTGTGTAATGTGTGTGTGAGTGTGTGTATAGATAAGAAACAAAATTTAATCATTTGAAACTTGAAAATAATTTCGGCCTTGGGAGAAGATAAAATGGCGCAACTTTGGATTGTTTAAAGCTAATTGATGATTAAATCGATCTTTAAACCTTTTTTGCAATTTGAAATTTTTTACTGATACATTTTTTTTTTTTTTTTTTTTTTTTTTTTCTTGAGCCTGGTGTGCCTGTGTGTGTGTGTGTGTAGGGGAAGGGGGAGGGGGTTATAGAGAAACAAGAATTTTACTTTTGACTTATGCATTTCGTTTTTTTTTTGTTTTCTATTTTGTGCATGTTTTCATACGGCGACAGCAAAACTGTTGGCTCTATTTAATTGCCTTATTTATTTATTTTTAAGAATAATTTGAGTATAATTTGAAAACACAATGAATTCGCACCTGAAAACTCACATACTTTGCTTTAATAATTTGTTATTTATCTATATAATGCATCTAATATATTTATATGATATATCTAGTATATATTTTATCTAATGGCTAGGCAACGGCGGGCGGGTCAGCTAGTAGAGATATCTATACATATATAAAATAGTTTGCCCTGAGTCCTGACTGACTGATAATCAACGTTCGGCCCAAAATATTGAATGTAGAACCATGAAAATGGGAGAGAAAATACTTCTTATGATGTACGTGTCCACTAAGATGGAATTTTTGAAATTACCCTCCCCCCTAATAGGGACAAGCGGGGGGACGGGGTAAAAAATTTTGGAACAACTTACCATATCTCAGCAAACATTTCAGGTAGGAGCGTGAAATTCCAGAAAATAAATCTACTAAAATATTATTAAACACATAATCCAACGATTTTCGAAATCCCCCCTCAGGGGGTTAAGGGGGGGGGGGTCGAAAAATTTAGGACATTTTGCACATCTCAGCAGTCTTTTTTAATAATAGCATGAAACGGCAGAAAATAAAATTATTAAAAACTAATTAAATAAGTATTTCAGCAATATTTATAAATTTCCACTCCCGAGGGGGTTAAAGTGAGGGTGGAAAAATTCCATACTTTTTGGACCATGTGGCGTATCATAAGAGAGCCCTCAGATCACTCTTTCATATTATAAACCTTTCTCCCCTCCCCCTGACCCCCTCCAATTTCCCTACCGTGGACAATTTTCGATCTTTTTTTAAACTGTAGCGTTTTATCATTTAAGATAGGATTTTTTTACAGGGCCCTCCGATAAATATTGTTTATGGTATATGAAAAATTCACAGTTAGAGGAAGAGTCTACTTTGGGAAGGGAAATATTTCCTAAATTTGGCCTACATCTCTCTTGTGATATCTCGTTGGATACCCACTTAGTCCTCACAAGTCACCGCTTTTCTAAATTTAGCCGACACCTTTCGTGTGATATATCGTTGGAAAGCCCTGTGACTGCTTATTCATATTATGCACTACCCATGTCCCTCTCGGGTGGTACGATTATTCCATCAGGAGATCGTCTACTAATGGGTAAAATATATTGTTATATAAGACTAATAATAGCATAATATAAGATTATTTGACTATCTCGATACACTAAGTCATAAATATCTTGAGAATTATAATATATATATTAATGTATATATATCTATGAATATATATGTATATATATATGTATATATATATATATATATATATATATATATATATTAGTCCTCATGTTGGCCATAGTACTCGGAAATTTTCCTTCTTGAAAGTCGGAAATTTATGAGCCTACACCCCCCTACGCGACTAGAGTGGTTTACGCCCCTGGTACACAGGTGTGGTTTAGATAACAAAAACATTTTATTAGTTTTAAACCTAAATTAATACATTAGTTTTAAGGCATTTTTCCTCCAGCTAATAAATATCCGAATAGCCTTTATGGTTACAACTACATACGAATACGACTTCTAAACACAATAGAGCTAATACACGTAAAACATGATAGCCAAAATCAGTGGTGACCATCCCCCCAAACCTAATGACGCAAATCCACCCCCCCCCCTCCAAAAAAACCCTTCATACTTTAACATTCCCCCCCCCCCCCCAAACATAATACAAATTGTAAATTATATTCTACTTATAATCTACTGCACCTTCAAGCGATAGCGAAATAAGAATAGCAGAATGAGCTATTATTGCCCTTATCTAGAATATAAAGAAAGAAAACATAGGAACATTTCTGGAATTAAATTTTGAAATATTAAAAAATTAAAAATCTCCCCCCCCCCCAAAAAAATGTACTTTTTCTCAAATCCCCCCCCCCCCCCAAAAAAAAACTAAATTGTATGACGCATCTTGCGTCACCAAACCCCTCTCTAGGCACCCCTGGCCAAAATATTGTCTTTGGAATTGTATCGACGAAATTGTTTAAATAAAATGCAGAAAACATGTGTAATAATTATTTTCGAGTTCTATTTTATCAATTACTGGTTTAATATTAATAAAGCTATGATATACGCCGAGAAAACAACTTAAGTGTTCTGAATAGTGATAGTTAAAATGATGTTTATCATCATTCATGTTACCATAAATAACCCAGCTTCCAAGCTCACTTAATGGCGGTGAAATTTCAATAGTACGCCAAATTAACATATTGTACCAATTTTTATTTTTTTTTTTTTTAATAAGATAATTGTACTCATGAAATTAGGCGTGATTTTTAAGATAAAACATATTAAAGAAGGTTTTTTTAAAAGACGCATTTTAGCTTTTCATACCTATTTATTATTAGGTGCGTTCGTAATTATGTTAATATGTTGCACTATATAGTCGTCGTTCAGTTCGTCCGTCTGTATGCTCACATATAACACAGTAAACACTACCCAATCGAATCGCTTGGAATTTAAAATATATAGTTGTTGCATACTTTTGGCGTGTCATTTCGAATTTTATGAAAATCGGATACATAGTTCAATTACAAGTATTCACTTGTAATTGACAATCACTTGTAGAGACAGTCAAAAGTATTCCATTACATTACGGCCGACAGGAATAAATAGTTTCAAGTGCATTTTAAGGGTGTATTCGAAAAAACACTTTTCCACCTTCAACAGCTCGAAATTTTCTGATACAATTTCTGTCACATTTTTAAAAGTAGAAACATGAAATTTGCTGAGGGGATTTTTGAAGAGCTGTATTAGGTGCCGTATGATCTCATTTTACGCTCAATTCTTTACAATTTGATTTATAAGGAATTATCTTCTCAGTATGACCCTCTTTTTCGTTCACAAATCTCTCGCTTCGGAAAAATCGGTTCAAAATGCCGTTTTTGATTGCTTTTTTTGCAATGTTTTCTACATTTATCAAAGAATCGACAATCACGGCACCTTGTGCACTTTCTAAATAAGGCGATTTGTCAGTTTGATGCATATGAGAGCAAAAACGAATTTAAAAATAAATCGGAAAATAAGCAGTTTGAATCGAAATACACCCTTAATCGTGTTATGCTCTTTCGAACATAATAAGATTGATATGTATCTAAGAAGTATACACAAAAATATACATTCTGTTCAATGTGTAGTGCAAAAAATATTTGTTACTAATTTACTGCTCTACATAAAAATATTCCATTACACTGAAAAAAAAAAAAAAAAAAAAAAACTGCAAAGGTACTAAACCTTTTCTAGGAAACTGGGATTCCAAGAACTTCTCCTGTAAAGGTAACAGCAAAAATTCAAGTTTCAGAATCGATTACATGAATTTTTCCTGTTATCGTTACGTGAAAAGTTCTTGGAATCCCATTTTCCTAGAAAATATTTAGTACCTTCACAGATTTTTTTTTTTTACAGTGTACATAATGGTGTCGGGGGGAAAAATTGTTTGGAGCGTGTCTTAATTATATGAAACTATTTCGCTATTTATGAAATTGATATATGTTGCTGAGGTTTACTACAAGCTTACTTCTTGCATAATAGAAAGCAGATAGTATTTACAAGGCTACACAAAAGATTTAGGATACTCTACACATGTATCCGAAGTACTGTATACTACACTGTAAAAAAAAATCTGTAAAGGTACTAAACATTTTCTGGGAAACTGGGATTCCAAGAACTTTTCATGTAACGATAACGGGAGAAATCCATGTAACTGATTCTAAAACTAGAATTTTTGCTGTTATCGTTACAGGAAAATTTCTAGGAATCCCAGTTTCCTAGAAAATGTTTAGTACCTCTACAGAATTTTTTTTACAGTGTATTACACCAAGATCTGAATATTTTTAACACTTCCTTATAGTGTGCACGCGTCTCATTTCCAACTTGTTACTGTTGTAATTACTCATTATTAGTAATGGAAATTTTAATTGAGACCAGTACAGTCGACTCTCGTTAATTCGAAATCGGATAATTCGAATTTTCGCTTAATTTGAACTAAACATAAAGTCCCGAAATTTTCAATGGCAGAATAACGTTAAAAAATTTCATTAATTCGAACTCATTTTCTCTTGATTTCGTTTAATTCGAACTAACGAGAATTCCGATTTTTCTCACGGATTTCAGATCATTTGAATTACTTTCTTTTCTTTGATTTTTATGAAAATTGTTTAGAACGAGTACACTATGTAAAAAAAAATCTGTAAAGGTACTACACTTTATCTTGGAAACTGGGGTTCCAAGAACTTTTCCTGTAACGTTAACAACAAAATCTCAAGTTTTAGAATCGGTTACATGGATTTTTCCTGTTATCGTTTCATGAACAGTTCTTGGAATCCCAGTTTCCTAGAAAATGTTTAGTACCTTTACAGATTTTTTTTTTACAGTGTATACATATAATACAATGCATTTAATATCCACTTTCTTACAGCCCCGTCTGTCCATCAGTGGCGCTTTAATTTTTTCTTCCATCGTGCTTGTTTCTAATCTTTTAATAAGTTTATGTATTTATACATTCTAATTTAATATTAAGTCATATTCTAATAATAAAAGATGAAACAAGTTTAAAAAACACAATAACATTAATTCCTTTGTAAATAGTACCCTATTAAGCATGTTTTTCTTAATTCGAACTTCGGATAATTCGAACATTTCTTGTGGTCCCGACGAGTTCGAATTAACGAGAGTCGACTGTATTTTGCTTTTCTAATATATACTTATTTATGCAAAACCCACTATTCAAAAAAAAAAAAAAAAAAAAAAAAAAATCCTTTGAATTTCTAAATCAATAAATATTTCAAACAAAACAGGTATAGATAAAAATTAAAAGAGAAACTTTATGTGATTAAAAAAGCCGGGTGGAATTTTTAATGGTGTTTATCCCTTTATCTGCGGACGGTACTTATAAGTACCATTGTAGAAAATTTAATAAAAAACGTATATTTAATCAGTCTATTAATAAAAGTTCTTTTTCTAGTCACACAATATACTTTATTCGATCTAATTTAGATAGAATAGAAAAACAGTCGAAGTTAATTATTTTTAAAAAGAAGTGATTTTCTTAATCATTTTCAGAGATACATATTTTTTTTTTTCTTTGAAAAAAAGTTTTATGAGCTATTTTTGACGGTAAAAGCCTTTCCATTTACAGGGAAGATCATAATACATTTAAATACATTGCTTTTATAAGAATTGTAATATTTCCATAAGAGTATTTTCGGTTAATTAATTTAATTATTTTTGTAAATATTTTATAAAAAAAAAAAAAGTATAAATACCGATATATGAACCCAATGAAAAAACACTTCTAAATTTCACATTATTGTTATTTATAAATTCCAGTATATATTCAGATATTAAAGAAGACAAATATTGATGTAAAGTCATTTCTTGATAAATATTTCGGTAGGCAAAGGGTTAAAAAGTAAGAAAGAAAGAAATAATTTTAAACTATTCTTAAAACTTTAATTTTTAAATTGAAAAAAAAAAAAAAAAAAAAGCTTACCGTGGCATTTCTAGACGCATCTTTTTATGGCTTATTCAACTGATGTTTGCCACTGCACTAACAGAGCACCAAATGCTCTGGTGACCTAAAAATGCCTTAAGCCCCTCTTCCCCTCCCCCTCCCCTCCTACACTCGCACATAAATTTTTACCCAAAAAAAAACATTTTTTTTTCTATTTATCGTGCCAGAACATACAAAAATATTCATATCGACTATAGATAAGACGACCCTTAGCAGATAAAAATGAGAGTATATAAAAAGATGGGAAAATAATCCCAAACAACTTAGATAAAACATTCAACTTTCCCTACGGATTTTTAACTTATTAATACCATTAAATCACACAAATGTATATTTTAGTGCACCACAAACTGAGCACAGAAAAGAAAAAAGTAAAAAAAAAAAAAGTGTGTGTGTGTAGGGGGGGGGGGGGATGTTAACCTTGGCCTTGAAAAATGTTTCACTACGATAGTACTTATCTTTGATTTAGGGGTTGAGAAAAACGCGAAGCTGACGAACATTATGGAACACAGCAAAAAAGCAGTAAAGGCATTGCTTCGCTTCAGTTTAATGGTATTTATACTGAAAAGGGCTAAGAGGGGTACACTGTTTCGGCAAAAATGTCTAAAAGATAAGTAAATTTGGGATTTTATTTATTTTTTTTTTCCTTACTTGGCCTACTTTCTATATTTTTGGTGATGTAAACAATTTAGAAAGCACTGCGTGCTTTTATAAAGACCGCATTGAACATATTAGAGGGAAGTGATATCTATGGAATGTAAGCGTATATGTTTTCTCCTGCTGTTGTGGTTTCAAGAATTATGTAAAAATTTTTAATCGCTTAAAAGTGTTTCGCAATCGAAGTCAGGCAATGTAGAAATGTGGCAGAAAAATACATTAAAATATCTGAAAAAAAAAAAAAAAAAAAAAAAAAAAAAAGATTATCCTGTTTTTATGATTTCTTAGACTTTATAGAAATTTTATTTCTCTTTGATCACTTTATCTCTAATTATCTAAAGTCTTCAATAGCTATTTAATAATGTACTTAAGAACTATTATTGTGCATAACAATAACATCAAGCGTAGAGTGAGAAGTTACAACACAACTCGTGTACACTGTTAAAAAAAACTGCTGATAACATTGCTGCCAGCAGGTTTTTCCGTAAATATGATGATTTTTTTTTTTTTACTCTGTATTTCATTGTAGAAATGTAATAGGAAAATGCTTTAAAAAATCCCAGAAAAGTGTCCCGTTCTTCTTGGAAATTGTAGAAATTTTATTTTCCTTTCATCATATTTCTGTCTAACCAGTTGAAGTTTTAACAAGTTGGAAATTGCACATAAAACGTAGCAAATGAGGTGCGTTCGTTGATAACGAAGTTTTAAAATATTCAGATCTTGCTGATATAGTAGAGCGTACTTTGGATACAGTATAGTGGTCGAAATCTTTGTGTTTCTGTAAATATGCAGGGAGTAATTTTTATTATACTTCATTAACGTATATCTTATTCATAAAATGTGAAGTAGTTTAATATAATTAAAACACCTCCCCCCCCAAACAATGTTTCCCCGCATACAATTATTTAGTGGAATACATTTGTGTGGCCCTGTAATTTAATAATAAATATTCTCTGCATCCCAGATTGTACAGAATGTAGATTTTAGTACATACATTATAGATTCATGTTAATTATATTATGTTCAAATGAGTGTAACACCATTAAAATGCATTTGAAACATTTTTTCCCCATTGACCGTAATGTAACGGAATATTTTTGATTGTCCCTGTAATTGATCAATGCATCCGATTTTCATAACATTTGAAATGACTCGACAAAATTATGTAATAAATATACGTTTTAAATTCCAAACGATTAAAATGCATTTGAAACTTTTTTCCTTATTGACCGTAATGTAACGGAATCCTTTTGATTGTCCCTGTAATTGATCTATGCATCCGATTTTCATAACATTTGAAATGACTCGACAAAATTATGTAATAAATATACGTTTTAAATTTCAAACGATTAAAATGCATTTGAAACTTTTTTCCCCATTGACCGTAATGTAACGGAATCCTTTTGATTGTCCCTGTAATTGATCTATCCGTCCGATTTTCATAAAATTTGAAATGACTCGACAAAATTATCTTATAATTATGTATTTTAAATTTCAAACGATTCGGTTGGGTAGTTTTTGCGTTGTTATATGCGGACGGACGGACAGAGAGACAGACGGACAGACTGAGCGACAACAATAGGTGCTACGTATTTACATAATTACGAACGCATCTAAAAAGCTGTATTTAAGAACCATTGCTAAGACAATTTTCTTCACTTTCAAGCAATGATTTGTGCACAAATAATAATATCAAGTGTACAGTGAGAAATTGCAACGCAACCCATGTATTGCGATGTAGAAATGTCACAAGAAAATGCATAAAAAATATGTGACTTCAGTAACTTCTAAAATGCATAATAATTGATAAAATTATTATAAATTTTTCGATTTTTAATTATTTTTTTAGTTTTATCTATTGTGAATTAGATGAAATCATGCTTTCCGTTCCTCACATCTCTATTTTCCTCGACCCTGTATTTTTTGTTATCATGATATAAAAAAAGGATTTTACAGAGTAAAAACGAAGTTAGATGAAAATCATTAGGTAGTCGCGAAATTTTCTAGTCCTCCTTCAGACATATTATGCAATGTCTTTTCCTAAAATTAATAATAAAAATTGCTTCCTCTAATCAAAAGCATTTAATCCTGTTTTCGGTCTGTCTTTGACAGACGTAGATCAGAAAACCGTGCTCTTATATTATATATATATTTTTTTTTTTTCCGACAAATGCGTTGATCTGGCCTTAAACCTCCAAAGCAGGGGCAGATTGGCGCCGACCAGATTTTAAGCCGGCGAAAATCAGTAGGAAGGTAGTACTGACCAATGTAATCCGGTCTTTGCTTCAATAACAAAAACTTGTTAAGCCCCTTTACTGCGCAGACATGTTTTTCGGACACTAAGTTGAGGAAAATTGATTCAGCATAATATCTGTATACTACTGATGATTCAGTCTAAGATCAGTGCTCTACAGTATGCTTATCCAACTTCTCAGTGAACAGGGGGAGTATCTCGGTTGTTGAGACGTAGCGGTCTGTACGGGCCCGGGCTTGGTCCGTGGCCAGTACCCGGCCCGGGCCGTCGGAATCGTTTCAAATTTTCTAACGAGTCGGCAGAATCAGAATAGTTATCTCAAAGGGCCGGGCCGGGCCGACAAACAAAATAAACGGGCCGAGCCGATAAAAAAATTTTCGGGCCTGCCGGCCCGTTCTAAAGATTTAAGCAGAAACAATAAAATATGATCTATTTTCAACTCAAATGGTTTTAACGAGAATAAATATAAATGTGCGTCACGAGCCATACTAGTTTGACATCATCAATATAAAAATGTAACTTCTACAGTGTGAGATCGGCATCGGACAGTTAAATTGTGTGTAACCCGTTTCAATATTTTTTTAACTGACTCATACCGGGCCGAGATCAAGCTTGCATTATTTTTCTACATATAGACTTGCAGAATCAGAATAGTTATCTCAAAGGGCTGGGCCGGGCCGACAAACAAAATAAACGGGCCGAGCCGATAAAAAAATTTTCGGGCCTGCCGGCCCGTTCTAAAGATTTAAGCAGAAACAATAAAATATGATCTATTTTCAACTCAAATGGTTTTAACGAGAATAAATATAAATGTGCGTCACGAGCCATACTAGTTTGACAGCATCAATATAAAAATGTAACTTCTACAGTGTGAGATCGGCATCGGACAGTTAAATTGTGTGTAACCCGTTTCAATATTTTTTTAACTGACTCATACCGGGCCGAGATCAAGCTTGCATTATTTTTCTACATATAGACTTGCAGGACCAGAACAAGACTTAATTGTTCTCAAGATCTGTAGGGCAGACAACATGATTTGTAAAATTATTAAAAGCGATAAAGAACTTATGTTAGATTATAATCTTTGGATATATACTTCTTGATGGTTTTTAAATTAATTTCTCAATAACGCGAAAGTTTGATGGTTTTTAAATTAATTTTTCAATAACGCGAAAGTTTGACACATTTTCAGATTAATTTTTATTTGTAGAAATATAAAAGTGATAAGCCTGGCTATTGAAGGCATTTGGAATCGAATAGCATTTTTCATTTTTGATTAATAAAATACTTGCATAAATTTGTTCAGATACAATAGTTTCTCAAATGGTTGCAGGTTTTTCTCCCTTCCCATGCTATCGCTTCCGGAAATTCTATTGAAAATGCTAACTATAACAATAATTTATTTCCTTTCAGTTCTCTTAAATTGCTTGTATCAAAAAACGGATAATGCCACTTGATTACATAGTTTCTGAATAAAGATACCTGCTGTGCGTTTCTGAGAAAAAAAATAAATTTAGAAATGTATCAGAAAGGCGCATATTTGAGTTAACGAATGAATTTGGATTTAAAATTTTTAATAAAATGATATAGAAATATTTTTATAAATCTTCTTTTATTAAACAGCTTCAAAAGTTACGATGTTTTTAACTTTCTTTCTTTTTTCTTTTATTCTAAGCCATATTAATTTTTTGATGAATCTTTATTTGATTGTTGAAAGCCTAAGAATCTTAGTAATCACTAATGTTGCTAATGTGTATTTCCTGTAAAATATACTGTAAAATCATTTCATAGATATGTTGCAGTATTCTTTAAAAAATCTTAATTATATGAAAAAAATCTGAAAATTTTAGAAATCGTAGAAATTGTAACGGGCCAAAACGGGCCGGGCCTGTTTTCACTGATTTCTGTACGGGCCGGGCCTAAAATATAAAAATTTAAACGGGCCAGGCCGGGCTGGGCCCGGGCCGAACTTTGAGTTTTACAACGGGACGGGTCGGGCCGAAAAAAATTTCCTACGGGCCGGGCCTGGGCCTGGAAATTCCGGCTCGTGCAGATCTCTAGTTGAGAGGGCTCATATAGTATTCCATTATTCACATGACTGGAAACATTAAACCAGGGCCGGCGCTAGGCATTTCGCCGCCTGAGGCGAGCCTTATTTTGCCGCCCCTATGATGTCATTTTTTTTAAACCACTACTCAAACTTTATAAAAAATAAGTAAATTAATATAGTAACTATAATTTATTTGCATAAATGTAATATAAAATGTACTATAAAATGCATTTAACTTTAAGGAATTTAAAATAACGGAATTGCGTAATTTATTTATTTTATTTCATTTCATTTTTTGCAACTTTTTAAAAAATAACAACAGCTAACTTGGCATTAAATTAATAAATCATATTCTACTAATATTTTAAAAAAATACCTTGAAAGTGTAAGTATCATACAAAGAATAAGAGTAAGACTGCAAAATTTCTTCTGCTTTGTTTTTCCTTTCGTAAAATCACGCACATTATAAATATTTAAAAAAAAAATCCTGTTACAACAGTTAAAGTATGCTTTTAAAATATATATTACTGAGACAAAATATGTCAAACACCTAAAATGAATCGCATTGCGTATAAAACTTATGTATGAATTTCAAACAAAAAAATAATGATATAGCATTACAAGCTATTTATCTTTTTAAAATCGTATATGCAAGGCAAATCGCATACACTGTAAAAAAAAATCTGTAGTACTACTAGAAAATCTCTAGGCAACTGGGATTCCATAAACTTTTCTAGTAACCAATACAGCTTTTTCTCAAGTAACACTACTGCATTAAACTTAGTAAACAGCACAAATACTTTCTTAGTGAGCGTACTAAGAAATCATTAGTAGACATTACAGGTGCTTTTTTAGTTGGAATACTAAGAAATGATTAGGAGTATTACAGATACTTCTCTTGTATCTTCACTAAAAAATTCTTAGTAGCCGTTACAGGTCCTTTTTAAGTATGTTTACCAATAAATGGCTAGTAGTTTTACAGATACTTCTCTTGTATCTTTACTAAGAAATTCTTAGTAGTCATTACAGGTATTTATTTAGTATATGGTTAGTAATATTACTAACCATTTTTTAGTGAAGGTACAAGAGAAGTATCTGTAATACTATTAATGATTTCTTAGTATGTTCTCTAAGGAAATCTGTGTGCTGTTTACTAAGTTTAATGCAGTAGTGTTACTTAAGAAGAAACTGTATAGGTTACTAGAAAAGTTTATGGAATCCCAGTTGCCTAGAAATTTCCTAGTAGTACTACAGATGTTTATTAAGAAATAGTTACTATTATTATAGATACTTCTTTTGTATCTTAACTAAGAAATTTTTAGCAGCAGTTACAGGTCTTTTTTTAGCATGTATATTATGAAATCTTTAACAGAATTACAAAAACTTTTGTACATTCATTTTCATATTAGAGCATTTATAAGAAATCATATGTATTGCTTCTAAGAAACTGTAGTAATGTTACAGCTACTTTTCTCATAATTTACACTAGAATTTTAAAGAGGTAAGCTAATACCAGTTTGGGAAATTTGAAAAAATAAGAAATATCTAATAATTATTAATACTCTGCAACAATTTTCTGTATGCCTTTCATATTTTATGCTACAAAATTTGCTAAATAATTTCAACTTTTCTTTTTTCATTAAATATAGAGGCACCCTTTAATTTAACTTCCATTTTTTTCCCCTGTTAAATTTTCAATATAAAGAATTAAATCTATAATAAGTGCATCTATATTTAGTATACAAATATTTTAATGTTAATTATATTTAAACTAAATTAAGTTTGTAGAATATAATATTAAAAAAATATTTCACTTACTATATTCCATATTCTTTTTAACTGCTCTAAGTAGCATTTGCAATGTAACTGCATATTCATTATTTTTTTAAATAATCGATTACCACTACTCTGCCCTTGTAAATTCCATAACACTTTTTAGTTATTTATAATTGCTTTAATGGTTGTTTATATATAAATGTTTGTAATAAATACATATTTCACAAATAATTTTCTTTGATTTAAATATATATCTTGTTTTATTATCTTTTTAGTAAACTATACTTATATTTTTAGTAATTTCTTTAAAAAAGGATTTTCGCACAGAAATAGAAATAAAAACACCAATGCAGAAAAAAGTTCTATCCACCGCCCCATATTTCATTTCAAACAGCATTCTTTTATAATATGTAGACTTGAAATATAATTTTCCTTTTGATATTGTCTTTATTTTATTTAATTTTTTTGGACTTAAGTTTACAATTCCTGTCAAAAACCTCATTTCTAAGAAATCACTACTGCATATACTTAGATATTAGATTCAAATAATAATTTTACTTGGTGCAAAATTACTTAAATTCTTTGAAATTTATGCAATAAATTAGTTTTTTTTCAAATTAAAATCAATGCTATATGTTAGTGTTCACTCCAGAAACAAAAAGGGCATGGTGCTATTCACTAAAAAAGGCACTTTTGAAAAAAAAAAAAAAAATTATTGCTTTTGGAAGGAGGGGGAAAAAAAAGGTAGGAAAATATGTAATTAAGAAGTATGATAAATCAAGTAACATTAATTTCAAGTGATTTTATAATATAAAAATAAAAATACAATTAAATTAAAACATGATTGAATAGTTTCATGTTCTTATTCATAAAGAAATGAAAAAAAAAAAAAAAAAAAAAAAAAGGGGGCACACAAATTTAGAAATACATGTTATACAGAAATATTTTATTTAAAATCTTGGGTAAAACTAGCGGTGCATTGTAAATTTGAAAAAGTCAGGGTGATGCGCTCTTCAAAAATGGTCTAGACTGAAAGCAAAGCTGACACATATAGGCAGTGGCAAGAATTCATTTCTCTTCTTCTTCTAACCATAAACAGGGATGAGATTGACAAAAAAGTAAAAAATCTGAAATCTGCATGAACGACATATAGCAATAATGTTTATGAATTTCCAGCGGAATAAATATTATAATTGCTATTGAAATTTATATATTACATACAATTTAGCTTTAAGCAAATTAAAAAGAAACTTAGGTAGAATTAGGCAGAAATTATTTACTTACTGCAGTGAAAAGTCTATTTTACCAAGATACAGAACAATAATAAAACAAGTGACATGAATTATTTCTTAAAAAATTGATAAGTCTGAAGAATCTCATCCCTGCATAAAATAAAGCTAACAATGCACTAAATTATTTGAAAACTATTTCAAATTATTGATTTTTCAAGATTTTTAAAATAATTTTCTAGCACAACTCTTTAAAAACAAATTAAAATACTTACTCTATTAGACTTATTTTAAAAAAACAGGGCTGCCCCAGTAAAGCAATTTTCTAAATTTTGCTTATGTTCTTAAATTTTCTTTTTCTTTTCTTTCTTTTTTTTTTTTTTTTTTTTTTTTTTTTTTAACTATAATAATATACAATTATTTTTAAATAGTGGTAACTGAAAAAAAAAAAATAGTTGTCAATGTCTGCCCATCATTAGCTGAAATAAAAAGTCACATATACAATAAAAAAGCAACACAATTCAGTTGGTTTGCAATATACTCTTCATTTATTGAAAGTACAAATTATATTTATTAAAAGGTATATATGACTAATATTCAATAACAATACATTTTACAAAGTTTTCTGCAGACAGTGTTCGGAGGCTGCTAAACATTGCCAGTTCTTTGGGGAAAGGAAGTAGTCACTTTACTTATCAATACATTTAATGCATCAAAATCTGCAATCTTGGTATACTTTGTATGAAGGTAACAATAAAATGGGAATTGCTCCAAACATCAGATTAATCTTTCCACCTGTTTTGATAATGAAAGAATGAAATTTTTCAGAGATAAAATTGATACTAGTGCAAACACAAGATAATTAATTACACTGAAGTATGCAAAAACATTATAAACAAAATAATGAAATTGAAATTGTCTTACTTCTTTTTCTACTGCACGAACAAAGAAAAAAAAACAAATTTATTTTGGCATAATATAAATTTCAGGTTTTATGAGCTTAGTAATGTAAAATTTTTCAATTAGTATGCATTCTGCAAATCTGACAGAAATTAAAAAAAAGTTTGAAATCTGATTTTGCAGACTCGTAGAAAAAGGAGAAATTTATACTGTGAAAATTAACTTCTGGTATAACTAGAAATAATTTTGCAGAGGAGGGAGGGATTTAGGTATTAAAATTATTTTTACTACAAAGCATGGATGTAACTTTGAAATTAGGCTAAGACTGAAATTATTCTGAATCCCCCCACCTACCCCCCCCCCCCCCAATGAATGCACACACATACACTTGCTTCGATGCATCATTTAAATAAAATTAAACATGTTGAAAATTATACGTGGTAAAATACAATTATGTTGAAAAAAAATTTTTAAAAAAAAAAGTGCATTTGAAACATTCATAGCCATGTCAACAGTATTTGAAAAGTTTAATTTAGACAGGGTAAAGCTAAAATCAATAAAGTTGACAGCTATGACACATAAAATCAAGGGGAATTCCGAGTAGAAATTTTTTGTATGAAAGTCACAGCAAATTTTCTGAAAGGTTACAGTCAGACTTGAATAAAACCAAAAACTTCCTGTGCACGTAATTTTCAGTCAAAAACTTTCTGCAAATTAATGTTGGATGTAATTTGCGTTTTTTCTGTGATTAATGGTCGTAATTCATGTTTTTTATGTGATTAATGAATGTAATTTGCATTTTTGAGTGATTTAGGAACATAATTCGCATTTTTTATGCAATTCATGAACGTAATTCACATTTGTTATGCGATTTATGGACATAATTTGTTATTTTCATGTGATTCACAGATGCAATTTCTACCAACTAAATTTGCATGTTTTGAGCAATTTATGGATGTAATTTGCATTTTTTATGGGATTTATTAATGTAATTCACGTTTTTTACACGCTTCATGAACGTAATTTGCATTTTTATGCAATTTGTAAGCATAAATTGAGGTTTTTTTTACACGATTCATATACATAATTTGCGCTTTCTGAGAGATTTATGGACATATAATTCGTGTTTTTCTGCGATTCATGGATGTAATTCGCATTTTTTAGCGATTTATGGACATAATTCATGTTTTTTACATGATTTATGAATGTTATTTGCATTCTTTGAGAAATTTATGGACATAATTCACGTTTTTTACGCAATTCATAGATGTAATTTGTGTTTGTTACTCGATTTATGGGCGTAGTTCTCTATTTTTATGAGATTCATGCCTCATGGATGTAATTTGTGTTTTTTGATCTTTCTGCCGATGAAATTCCTGTTTTTCGAACGATTTATGGGCGTAATTTGCATTTTTTATGCAATTCACAGTTTTAATGCAGTTCGTGTTTCTTTAAATGATTCATTAACGTAATTCGTATTTTTATGCAGATTATGAACCTAATTAGGGTTTTTTTTTACACAATTCATGGATGTAATTCTCGTTTGAGAGATTCATGGATGTAATTCGTGTTTTTATGCTATTCATGCACGAAATTAGTGTTTTTTACGAAACCTATGGACGAAATCTGCATTTTATATGCAATTTATGTATGGAATCTACACTTTTAGTGCGGTCTTTGGACGAAATTCGGATTTTTGACAACTTTTGAACGAAATTCACGTTTTTATTGCGGTAATTTGTCTTTTTTACACTATTCTTAGTTCAAATGCATATTTTTTTATGCCATTCTGTCGAAATGCATGTTCTTTATGCCATTCTTTGTCGAAATGCATGTTTTTTACGCGATTCTTTGTTGAAATTCACGACTTTTTTGAGGTCTCTTGACAACATTCTTTTATTTTTTGGCACTAAAAAAGTTATAAAATAAAAATTGTTTCTTTCTTAAAATTTTCTGCATACGGCATGTGTCTATATTATACAACTCTGGTTACAGTTTAGGAAAGGGGGTGGATACCTACCCATCACTAACTATATGCTTTTTTTCTATAATCTTTTAATGAAATTTGCAATCTTTTGACAAAATGTGCCACTTTTTTGCGAGTTGTCAAAATTTGTTTTTTTCGTGATCGATTTCGAAATTTGCATCTTTTACACAATCTTTTGATGGATTGTTTTAAAACTAACTTTGACGAGTTTTTTCACAATCTTTCTCTGAAATTTGGGTTTTTTTTCTATGATTTTTTGACGAAATTTGCATATTTTAAAGGATTTTTTAAGAAAATCTAATTTTTCTGCTATTTTTTGATGAAATTCTCTGCGATCATTTAATGAAAATCACATTTGCAAATCACAGTAGCAAATTTCTCCGCTCAGGCACAGAAAAATCGCGAGTTTTGTCGATCAGGCATAGAAAAATCATGAATATTGTCGGTCTTACGCAAAAAATCGCACATTTCGTTGATCAGGCAAGAGAAAATAGTCAATTTTCTAGATGATGCTCAAAAAAATTGCAAATTAAATTCATCGGTTGAAAAAAAAATTGCATGTTTTCTCGGTTTATCGCATGAAAAAAAAAAAAATAAATAAATAAATAAAAAAACGCGAATATTGTTGATCAGGTACGGACGGAAAAAATTGCAAATTTCGTTGATAAGGCACGGGGAAATCGCGAATCTATCGATGATGCGAGGAAATGAAAATTTAGTTAATAGGCTGCAAAATAATCATGAATTTTATCAATTTATCCTGAGAAAAAAAATAGAGAGTTTCATCTTCCTGCGTATAAAAATGCAGATAAAATGCCTATTTCTTGAATTAAAGGTGGAAAAAGTGTGCATTTCATCGATCGGACAGCGAAAAATTGTGCATGTTATAGATCAGATTCCGAAAAATCGCAAATTTCGTTGATCGGAGACGGGAATATTGCGAATTTTGTTGATCACTCGCATAAAAATTGCTAATTACGTCGATTAGGTTCTAATAAAATCTCAAATTTCCTCCAACGGGAGAAGAAAAATCGCTAATTTCCTCGATCAGATGTGGATAATTGTGAAATTTGTCGATCAAGCGAGAAAAATCGCTAATTTCGTCGAATGGCTTTGTAAAAATTATGATTTTCGAATTTCATCGATCGTATGCATAAAAATTGCGAATTTCGTTGGTCAAGCACGGGACATTCATGAATTTTGTTGATTAGGCTCGAAAAAATTGTGAATATTATTGATCGTGCTAGGAAAAATCGCAAATTTTGTAAATCAGCTTTGTAAAAAAACGAATTTTGTTGATCATGCAAGGAAAAATTGTGATTTTCATCGATCAGCTTTGTAAAAATTTCAAATTTCGTTGATCGGGAGAGGAAAGATCTTGAATTTTTTCGATCGCCTTCGTAAAAATTCAGTTTCAGAAAAAGTGTTTTTGTCAATCGCGAATCTTGTCGATCATGTGCAGAAAAAAAATTGCAAATTTTGTTGATCATGTGAGAAAAAATCACCAATTTTGTCAATCAGCTTTGTAAAAATAGCGAATTTTGTTGATTAAGTGTGAAAAACTCCTGCATTTTCTCAATCGGTTTCATAAGAATTGCGAATCTTGTTGATCAGGCGAGAAAATGATGCAAATTTTCTCATTCAACTTCATAAAAATTGCAAATTTTGTCGATTGGTTTTGTAAAATGTGCAAATTTGGTGGATCAGGCGTGGAAGAATTACAAATTTCGTTAATCGGGCACATCGGGAATTTTGTTGCTCAGGCACGAAAATTCTTGTTGATCGGCTTCTTCTTTCTCTTTCGTTCATAAAGTTCACATTTTTTTTCGGTACCAACAATTTATGCTTATTTTTTAGCACTTGTAATAAAGCAAAATTTACTCTCTTGAAAAAAGTCAAAGAATATTTTTACATCTTGAAAATAAAACTTGAAACATCTGTTATATACAAACTAAAATCTGCTGATATATCCTTACCATGTGAATTTAATTTTTTGACTGGGTAAGCAAACTTAAAGGCGTAACACCCCCCCTGCCATTTCCCCCTAAAATCATATTTTTTATCCAATTATAGGCCACAGATCATGATGTGGCCCTTGACCACTCAGACATATTTTTAAGTGGCCCTTCACTTGAAAGGTTGTGCACCCCTAGTTTAAGCAATTAATTTTTAAATTTCATTTCCAATTGCATATAATGCATATCTGTTGATAAAATAAATGTTTTTGGATATTATATACCGACATGGGTGCAAGTTTGAAATTTTGCCAAGACTGACCCCACCGTCTCATTGAGTGAGAACATAAGCACGTAACTCGTGTTTTTTCCATGACCATATGATGAAATTAGTTTCTTCCCTCGATCTTTCGATAAAATTTTCGACTTTTCTACAATATTTTGCCGAAATTTGTGATTTTTCTACGATTTTAAACCGAAACTTGCAATTTTCCACCGAAATTTGCGATTTTTCTACAGTTTTCAGCAGAAATCTGTGATTTTTCGATGAAATCCAAGTATTTTATACAATCTTTTGACGAAATTCACGTCTTTTTCGTGATCGTTGTACAGAAATTGCATCTTTTTCGCGATCCTTTTGACAAAAATTGCGTTTTCTCTGCTATCATTTAATGAAAATCGTGGGTTTTTTGCGATCATTTCACAGAAAGCGCGTTTTTTTCTTGATCTTTTGGCAAAATTTGCGTCTTTTCCACGATCCTTTGATTAAATTCACATCTTTATTGCGATCCTTTGACAAAAAATGTACTTATTTTGTATTTTTTGACCAGAAATAGCGTCTTTTTTTAGATTATTCGACGGAAATAGTGTTTTTTCACGATGCTTTGGCAAAATTCACATCATTTTCACGATCCTTTGACAAAAATTGTGGAATTTCTTGCGATCATTTGATGGAAATCTCTTTCTCAATCCTTTGACAAAATTCATGCGATTTTGCTTTTTTTTTTTGCAATTATTTGACAAAAATTGCATCTATTTAGTATTCTTTGATTGGAAATAGCATCTTTTTCGTGATTCTTCGACAGGAATTGCGTATTTTTTTTTTCAACTTTTTGACAGAAAACTCAGCTTTTTTTGCAATCATTTGACAGAGACAGCGTCTATTTCACATTCTCTGACCGAGATGACATCTTTTCCGCAATCTTTTAACAAGAATTGACTTTACTTCACAAGCTTTTGATAAAAATCATGCCTTTTTTCGCAATTCTTCAATAGTTTTTTGCAATCTTTCGACAGAAATAGTGTTTTTTGCGATCTTCGACAAGAATCGCATTTTTTCCCGCAAGCTTTTGATGGCAAATGTGTCTTTTTTTTTGCAGTCCTTTGACAGAAATAGCACCTTTTTTCGCGATCATTTCATGAAAATCATGTTTTTTTCCATGATCCTTTGATGAAAAGCGCGTGTTTTTCACTATGCGCTTCCGTTCTCTGAGATTTTTCCGTCTTGCTACCGTTCTCGGGAATTTTTAAGAGACAGAATTTCGTCTCAGGATGGAAAAACTTGCACCCATGATTATATAAGTAATATAACAATATAACATTTTAAAATACTCAAATAGTTGCAGTCAACTATGCTGAGAATTGAAATCATTTCTAATTTAAACATTATTGGTAACAGCTATATCTTATGTTCAAAGCAAAATTTGCCCTACACAGTGTAACATTGATACCTTGAAAATCTTATTAAGAAACTTTTGACTAACAATTTAATAATACATATTTGATACAATTCAATGAATATATATTATTCTGAGATTATTTTTAATATACAAAAACTTCTGGCTATTTTGTTTCTCGACATCTAAATTGAAAGATTTTCTGGAATAGGGAAGATTATCTTTAAAGAATTTAAGAGTATTAAGATATGAAGTTGAATCTTAATCTTTTCTGTTACATGCTAAATCTAATGGTAAAAAAAAATGTTGATTTGACACTCATAATTAAATTCTTTGAAGATAATATTCCCTCAAGCCAGAAAATTTTACAATTTGACAGAAGCCTTAAAGAATATATAGTAGACTCCCTCAAATCCACAAATTCCTGAAATCTGCACATTACAGATGTAAATAATGAAACTTTCAATTTAGATGTCATGACAAATTTCAGAATACTTTACTTTTATAACATTCTGTTTGTATTTTAATATGTAATTCTAAATATTATCAATATGACAAAACTCATAGTTTTTCAAGGTTTTTTTTTTTTTACTTTAAAAAAAAAAAAAAGATTTTGCTTTTATTGATAAATTTATTGATAAATATTTGGTAAAAAGATTTTAATTGTGCATTAATCTAGCTTTAATTACTAACGCTGGTTAAACCTGAAATAAAACTTTCTTACTTTATGAATTTGATGAGATTTAATGATTTTTTTTTTTTTAGCTGTATACCTAAATATAATCCTTAAGTATTTATAAAATTAAAACCAGTTAGAAATCATTCTTTAGTTAAGGGAAGAGATTGAGTTAGGACGAAAATTTTACAAAAATATTTAAAAAATTGGGCACTACTTGGTTATCCAGGCGACCAATTTCGCCAAATTATACAAATCACCAAACTAATAGCAAAATTATATATATTGACACATTTTTTATTTTAAATAACAAAAAAAAAACAAATAATTAGTAGAATATTCATAAAAATTCAAATAAAAAGCATTTAATG
The DNA here is from genome assembly GCA_964019185.1 of Maratus speculifer. Classification (NCBI taxonomy): domain Eukaryota; kingdom Metazoa; phylum Arthropoda; class Arachnida; order Araneae; family Salticidae; genus Maratus; species Maratus speculifer. The sequence goes on along the minus strand of OZ025296.1, from coordinate 316,663,991 downwards.
ATGTGTTAAACATCTTTATCATATTTAGTGCCATTAAAGGAGATATTTGCGGTCATCCATTTTTTTAACAATATACAATCTTCTAACAAAATTAGCACTTTTTCTGCGATCATTTGACAAAAATCATGCCTTTTTCACCATCTTAGGTCAGAAACCATGCCTTTTTTGATGATCCTTTGACTCCAGAAATCTTGCTTTTTCTGAAATCATTTGATGAAAATTGCTTTTTTTTTTAATAAACATTTGACGGAAATTATCTTTTTTGTGATCGTTTGGCAAAATTCACGTCTTTTCCAAGATTCTTTGACTAAATTTGCGCCTTTGCGATCATTCTGATAGAAATTGCGTCTTCTCCCTAATCATTTGATGAAAATCTTTTTTTTGCGATCATTTGACGGAAATCACATCTTTTTTGCAATCCTTTGACAAAATTCACGTCTTCTCCATGATCCTTTCACAAAATTCACATCTTTTTCATAATCTTTTTGATAGAAATTGTCTTTCGTGATTCTTTGACAGAAATCATGTCTGTTTCCCGACCTTTTGACAAAAATAGTCTTTTCCAAGACACTTTGACAAAATTTGTGTCTTTTTCATGATCCTTTCATAAAAGTCACTTTTCTCTGCAATCATTTGATAAAAATAGTATTTTTTTGCAATCATTTGATGGAAATCACATTTTTTCCGTGGTCCTTTTGCAAAATTTGCGTATTTTGACATAATTTGAGTTTCCTCTATAATCATTTGATAAAAATCTTAATTTTTTTAAATTCATTTGGCAGATATGTCTTTTTTGAGATCTTTTGACAGCGACTGCATTTATTTTGCATGCTTTGACCGAGAGTGCATCTTTTTCACAATCTTTTGTCAGAATTAGAGTCTTTCTCGCGTCCCTAGGACAAGAATCTTGTTTTTTTTCTGCAAGTTTTTGACAGAAGATGCTTTTTTTTTAATTCTTTGACAGAGACCATGTCTATTTCGCATTCTTTGACTGAGATGGTGTCTTTTTCGTGATCCTTTGACAGAAACAGTATGCTTTTCATAATTTTGCAATGGAAATGGTTATGGTTCCTTTAACAAAATTAGCATGTTTTTCGCAATCCTTCAACAACCCCCCCCCTTTTTTTTTGTAAAATTTTGACAAAAAATGCATTTTTTTTTCCATTGCTTCACAGAAATCTCTTTTTTTACGATCATTCGAATCTTCATTGCATCTTTTTTGAGAAGCGCATCTTTTCTGCAATCCGCTTCCATCCTTGGTAATTTTTAACACTGAAAACTTTCATCCATGTAGTTACGGCACATTTTTACAAAATTCTTTATAAAAAAAAAAAATTTCTAAATAATATAGCTTAAATTACAATTTTTATCAGTAGGGCACAGAAAAAAATTGTAAATTTCACCAATTAGCTATGAAAAAAAGCATGAATTTCATTGATAGAGCATAGAAAAAGAACAAATTTTGTCGATGAGGATTGGAAATTTTGTTGAATGCAGGGTTCCCAGCAAAATATGACAGGGGAATTCCCTGACCAAATCTCAAAAGATTCCCGGAATTTCCCTGGCCAACTTTCAAAAAATTGTGCTACAGTGGTGAGAAGATTTGGACAATTTTCTTTAATGAATGCCAAACCTTCATTATTTTCCTCTACACTAAGTGAAATTTCATTTTGAATTAAAACAGGGGAATTTAATAAAACTTTAGCAATATGACAGCCATTAAAAGCTTGTTCATATCTTGCTTTAAATTTTGTAATTCTATCTTTACCTAATGTCTTTTTAAAAAATTATAGCATATTATTAATTATAAGATCAAAGTTAAAATTAACATTATATAAAAAGTAAGAATTAAGATTTGAAGTTTTATATTAAAACAACAACAATGTATTACTATTAGAGGTCTGCATGGGCTGGGCTCGGGCCGATTTCTGATAATGGCGTTCAGGCCGGGCTCGGGCCTTACTTTTGAAGACTCGAGCCGGGCCGGGCCTAATCACTAATCCTTTCGGGCCAGGCCAAGCCTAGTCACTAATCTTTTCGGGCCGGGCTGGGGCCTTAATTTTTTTGCTGGAGTATCGGGCCGGACCTGACTTTTTTTTTTCGTACGAAGCAGAGACTTATTCCATTCTTCCTAGTTTTCATGGACCAAAATAATCAGTTCCTATTGAATCTTCCTATATGAAAATCCTTTTCTCGATTTTTTATAAATCAGTAATATTTGGATTTGTCCAAAAATTTCTGCAAAAAAGCATATACTTTTAAGCCGTCGTTATTCTACAATTAAACATTATAATTTATTCCTTTTAAAGAATCGTAGATTACTAGGCGTTTTAAAATAGAATTAAACACACACACAAATATATATATATCAGGGTTGGGTTTTTGACATGACAGTGGTAAAAACTGTTTTTACCGGTTTATTCTGTCAAAAACCTATCATTTTTTATTTTTCTCCGATTCATAATGTAAGTGCACATACAATTCATTTCTAAATTGATTTTTCCTTGTTGTTCTTGTCATTATTATTATTTTCAATTACATTTGTTAAATTTATTTAAAAGGAAGATTTCCTAAATGGGAAAATTTTTTAAATACAAGATTAAAATTAAAGAACAATGTCATAAACTCCATTAATATATATTCTGCTAACTGCAATGAACATTAAAATTAAATGATGATAAAAGGTTATTATAATTATTAAATAACATTCAATATACATTTTAAATAAAATATTTAAATCATTTTAGAGATGCAAAAATGCTGCTATATGGTATAACAGTAGGTTTCAAGGACTGGTCATTGAATAAATTTGAATATTATTAGATATAATATTTCAAAATGCTTATGTGGTACATTTCATAAATGCAATTAAACGGTGATTTTTTATTTTCGGTTCAATAAGTAGAATCTTAAAATTTTTATACAAACTTCTAAGACCCAATTTCAATTAAAACTTCTTAGAATTAAAATTTAACGAATAGCAAAACTATTTAAGAAAAATCAGAATATAATAACAATTTATGTACTATTTATATACCATAGTTTTTATTTAACTTTAGTGTAAATATATATGAATTTACACCATTTCAGCACCTATATTTTAATTTTTAGATATAAATTTTTACCTGGATAATCATGAAATATTTTTTTTTATTGAAATTTATTAAAGCTACCATAAAGTCTAACTATTTACGTCCTGTTTACATTTTATTTAAAATTATTTAGGTATTATGGATTGATCAAGTGGATTGAAAGAATAACGTATTGCATGACTGTATGAGTAAAAATCTTTAATCTTTAAAATTATTATTACATTTACTGAGATTCTTAAATGATTTATTTATTTTTTAATGAAGTTCCTTTGTTTTTTTTTGGATGAATAAATATACAGAGTTTCCCCCAGAGGGGTTCAGGGGGGTGCTCCGCCCCTCCTGCCCTTTAGTTTAAAAAATAGCTCCAGTCTTGCCCCTCATCCAAAAAATAGCACCCCTCTTGTCACTCATTCAAAAAATAGCACCCATCTTGCCCCGCATTTGAAAAAACACAGCCTTTCAACAATAGTTGAACGATATCTTGTGAAAAAATTTGCCATTTTTTGTGGTCTTTTCACAAAAATAGCAATTTTTTGCGATCTTTGTCGTTTTTTCATGATTTTTTTTAGCAAAATCAGCCTTTTGTTTTTTTCGTTTTTTCATTTTTTGAAGAAATTTTTTATTTTTTCTCGATTTTTTGATCAAGTTCCTGTTTTTGCACGATTTTTTAACCTCTAGATTCTAGATTCAACTCTTAAAAGTACCCTTAAAAACCAAAAAAGTGCCCTGAAAATGTAAAAAGTGCCCTTTTCAGAACAGTAGCGCCCTGCCCCTTTTTAAACCTGGGGGAAACTGAATATACTTTAGAGTCTTTTTGATACTGAATATTATTTCACGTTAAATGACTTAATACTAAAGATACAATGGAAAAAATAATAATTATTATTATGTAAAAGCACACTGCTAAAAAATAGGTTTTTGACAGTTTTCGACATTTTTGACAAAGAGGTTTTTGACATGACGGTAAAACCCATGGTAAAAAACGTCAAGCGTAAAAAACGTGCCAACCCTGACATATATATATATATACATATATATATATGATTATGACGGAATTTTTTTAAAACTGAAAACTGAAAGTTTCTTTTAAAATGTTCATCCATGCAAAATGAATACAACAAACGGGATAAAAAAATATATTAAACATTTACATCTGTTAAGAAGGGAATGCATTTTTTTCGTTCCAAAGCGACTTCGTCTTTGGAAATTTTACCATATACCGCTTTTTCGATTTTTTGTCTCCATTACAGGGAATATGGATTAATAATACTAGTGATAACTGAAACATTTGCATACAACAAACAAAGATTCATTTAAAAGCATAAATATCGCAGCCTACGGCACTTCTGAATAAATGGGGATTATAAACATGGAAAAAAAAAAAAGACTAATATAATTTTTTTTGTTCAGAACTCTTCCATAAGATTAAAGATCAATGTTCTGTAGAAATTCACACGGGCCGGGCTGGGTTCGGGCCGAATTTTAAACTTTTTTCCAGACCAGGCCGAAATTTTAACTTTCGGGTTGGGTCGGGCCATTATTTTTTTTTTTCGGGCCGGACCGAAATTTTAACTTTCGGGCCTGGCCGGGTCGGGCCCGGCCCGGAAATTTCTGCCCGTGCAGACTTTTAATTACTATGCACACATCATTCGTCTACGATTTGTGACTACAATATACAAACTAGTTATTTTGGTTTTGGAATGCTTTTTAAAAATTCATAAGCTTTAATTGAAATTTGACAGTGTAATATGGCAAGTTTTAAAACTTGTTCCTTACATGTAGTATCTGATTTCTTGGTGAACATTAATGAATTTGTTTAATTATTAACTTGTGAAACAAAAAAAGATTAAAATCATTTAGTTGCAAATATTGGCAAACAAAGTATGATTTATTATTAAGTGTTTCTGTGTTTGGCCTCATCGTCTAAATTTTTTAACAAAATAACAAAGAATTAAAAAATTAGGAGGGGGACACCTGGACTTAACCTGCACCTGCCATTCTTTCTGATAGCAATCCTGGCAATATCAGAAAAAGACCTGCTACTTATTTACACCAACTTTTTATTTCTCTACTAACTAATTTCTAGCATTTAAAAAAGAAAAATTGATTAAAATCCGCTGATTTAAATCATCCCAACCCTGATGTCAATACAATAAACATGAACAGCATTTTCAACCCATGTTTAACGAATTAGACTCAAACAAAAATTTTGCTTGCTGATAATATTGCATTATTCAAGCATTCAAAACGTAAACAAACAGATGGGGGCAAGTCGAACTTTAAGTCTAATTTACATTATTAATATTTTTAATGACATACAATAAAATAAAACGGCGATAATTGTGATTAAAAAGTTGTTTTTATTAATTTTAAATTACATTTTGACTGAGCTATCAGGGGTAATTGTACAAAAGGCTGCAAACACGTATAGTTTGCGATATATTTGTTATTTTATAAATAGCGTGCATGAGAACATTGAGTTTTAGATAAAATTAAATAAGTAGATTAGTTTAATAAAAGATTTTTATGGTCCCAAAACATGACAAAAACTTGAGCGATACAATATTTATCCTAGACTGTTAAATCTCAACTTACAATATCAAAGATTACCAGTAGATTAATTAACATTTCATTTTTAAAATTATATAATCAAAGAGAGAGAAAGAAACGAAAAAGAAAAAAAAAAACAGGTTTTAAACTGCATAAACTACGCACAGAATATTAGTAATACTCGCGACAATTGACAAGCGAGGTTTAAGTTAGGCCTAAAAGAAATAAGAGAATAGTGGTGAAATTAACTTTTAATAAAAATAAACTGAATATTTGTAAATGTTTCTAGATTAAATAAAATATAACTTACCTTAAAATGATGAAAATCATTTCACAAATCAAAATTCCGCTGGATCACGAAGTTACCGGCGAAAGTTCAGCAGTTTCGCTGGGCGGGCTAGCCAAAGATCTTAGATTGGTGTGTTGACTGGTTGATTCAACACACCGCGTCAGTTGAGTTACAGCTGTTTGATCAACAGCTCTACTAGAAATATTTTTGTAATATTTTGCGAAGCGATTGATTACTAAAGATTATCTAGTAACTATAATAATGACTGTAAAGATACTTAATATATTTATGTGAAAACCCATATTTTTTTTTACAGTGTATTGGTAATATTGATAAGAAAACAGACATTAAAAATAAAAAGAAAGTTCTAGAAGTGAGTTATTTCTCTTGATTTAGCTTTGTAGAAATCACACATTATAATGTCGAAATGCATAGAGCGAAAAAATAAAAATAAATAAATAAACTTATTAGAGCAAACTTCGCAATATAATATTCACGTTAAATGGAAAAATTATGACATGCAGAGAAAATTACGTTATCATTTCAAATTTGATTTGACATATTTAATATGAAGATTTAATATTATAATAACAATATTATTTTCAAAAACACTTATGAACAATGAAATATTTAATTCAATGATAAATTGACCTTGAATTTTTTTTATGAAAATCGTTTTTATATCACTCTAATCAATATCGAAAACAGTTATATTTTCATATGCTAAAATAATTTAATTTACTCGCGCGGCTGACCTGATTGATGATACGTTTTCGTGCTCTATAAAAAATTCCAGACAGTAAAATTTATTTAAGATTAAAACAGGATTTCTTTTACAAAGTCAAGAAACTAATAATATTAAAAAAATCTGAAAAATTCGAAAATCGCTAAGCGAATTTCGAATAAATTTAACTAAAAAGAGGACATATTTTAGTACATTAGGTTAAAAGTTAAAACCGGATTCCTTTTTAATAATGCTAAAAATCTGCTTCGAGGCTAAAAAAAATATAGTAAAGGTCTCTAAAGATTAAAAAAATGCGTAAATTAAAAAATTTACAATTCTTCAAATATTCATGTTAAAAAAAAGAACGCTAAAAACCGCATTAAAAATAATGGGTTTAGGATAAATGTTTGGAGACAATTTCATGTTATTAATGTCAGAAAATTGTCGCGGAACGCAAAAGAAACATGAAAATTGCATTGAAAATTGCATTAAAAATCGCAAAACATTGAAAATCACATGTGATAAAATATACTTTGATTAGGTTAAAATTTTCAAACTAAATTATTTTTTACAAGTGTTAAAAAAAGAAAAAAAAAGGCAGTTGGCAAAAATATGCTAAGAATCCCGTTGAAAATAACTTTAAAAACCCATAATAATGAAAAAAAAAAAAAAAAAAAAAAGAAAGAAAAAGAAATTCTCTAAACAAAATTTACATCATTAGTGAGAAGCCTGAAACCAAATGCCTTTTACGAATACGAATGTCAAAAAATCGTGTCAAAATGAAGAAAGAAAAAACGCAGAGGGCAAAATTTACACTAGTGAGCTAAAACATTTGTAATCCGAATTGCGAAAAATTAAAAAAAAAATGAGGAGATAAAATTTGCTATATTATGCTAAAAATTTTGAAACGGAATTGTTTACGAATCTAAAAAAAAAATCTCGGCGAAACAGGAGAAAATCCAAAAATCACTAGAAGAATTTAAAATTAGCTTAATATATGGAATTATTAATATATGGAAAAATCGCCGGAAACGCAAAAATTGCCAAATGTCGCAGAGGACCAAATTTACTCAATATGGCCTTGATTCAGCCTAACAAGAATTATTTCCTGAAGTCAAAAAATTGGCGTAAAACGCAAAAAGTGTAAAAAAAATATTGTAAATTGCGGAAGATAAAATGTAAGATGTCCATAAGTAATAAGGTTAAGTTCTAATATTACGCGTAATCATGAAGAAACCTGGGAGAAGGCACCTATGGGTTTTGCGCAGAAAAGCTCCAAGACATCTAAATAACCTTTAAAAACCTAATACCTAATTAATAGATTACATATAATGGACTACATGTTCAATATACATTACAGGTAAAATAGTTTTTTTTTTTTTTTTTAAATGAAAATATGAGGAATCCCCCAAAACAAAATTTAATAAGTTTTAAAAAACAAAAGGCGAGTTTTTTTTTTTTTTTTTTTTTTTTTTTTTTTTTTTTTTTTTTTTTTTTTAAATCCTTCGAGGAGGAGGGGAGGGGGGGTCAACATTTTTAAGTCGGTCAAATGGGGTATCGTTTCGCATGGATTTTAAAAATTCTAAATTGAATGACATCATCTGCAAGTCGGTACGATGAGTTTTTTCAAAGTTACGGCACGTTTTTATGAATGAAATGGCAAAAATTATACTTTATTCAGATAAAGTAGTTTTTTACAGTAATAATTGGTGGCCTTTCACGAAAATTTAGAGAAAAGCATCGTTCTGTTACTAAACATGAAAATTCAATAAATCCCCCAAGAATAAATCATTACTTTGCTTTTTCTTTTTTTTGGGGGGGGGGGGGATGGAGGTTCATCGAGGGATGGGAATACTTCAAAATTTTTAAAATAGGAGAGTTGGGTATCATTTGTTATGTATTTTCAAATTCTGGATCAAATAACATCATTTGAAAGTCCTCCGTACGATCATTCTTTATACAAGTTATTGTAAGTTTTATAAATATACAATGTTGAAAGTTATGTTTTATAATTGAACACAGCTTATATCACGTTCAAAATCTATTATATCATATCAAATAATATCAAGCTTTTTAAACATCCTCAAAACAGCAATAATCAAAATCCGTTCATCAGATTTCTTCAAGGTTAGTAATGTTGTCAAAATATCCCATGTATTCATATTTTTTTATTGATAAAACCATTCATGACTTTGCATTCATAAGACCTGCCCAGGGGCGTACCGACCCAGTGTACAAAGTGTACAGTGCACATAAGCGCTGGAGTAGTAAAAGGCGTCAAAAATTTTAATTAAAGAACAAATACTTTAAAAAAAATCAATAATTTAATTACATTAAAATGTGTTACATGTTTTTGGTATCTGAATTTTCTTTTCTAGAATTACCTTACACAAACTTATTTATAAACATTCAATTCTTTGTTTAAAAATTTATTACGTTTTATTCTACTTATGCGAATCCCCTAATAAGCCATTTAGACGCTCACCTGTCCAAATTTTATAAACAAAGGCACACCTCTTTTAAACAATAAAAGGCGCCCGTAATTCACATGGCTGAAAACATACAACACTATTATCTCACCCTCATGAAAAAGCATAATGCATAGTTTTATTTCCATAAAGGCTAAATTCTGTCTGTTTCTTATTTTTAAATAGCAATCATCGCCTTACTACATAATTTGTCATAAATAAGAAGAAAATTACTATTTGGAAATACTAGTAAAAGTTTCTCCTACAATAATCATGCCATAAATATAGAGGTAACATAAGAAATATCTTATATAATGCACATGTATCTCACGGTAATAGATATAAAGTCCCCTATGATTCAGAAACTATTTAAAAATAATTTGCAGCAATAATTTAATTCAGAGTAAATTTAAAATTAGATTTTCAGAGGGGCATTCTATCGTCAAAAGTTTTGCAAATGAAGAAGCCAGAAATCTTAATAACTGAATAACAAATAAATAGCATTAAACAGAGCTGTATAACCTAGACGCAAGCGCGCATGCCGTGCGCAGCAATTTTTATGAACTTTGCAGAAAATTTTAGGAAATAAGCAATATTTTGTAACTTTTTTTTAGTACCAAAAAATTAAACATATTTCCTAAACTTTATGTATTTACTGTAGTTAGTGTTAATTGTAAAAGCAGGACTAATTTTTCGAATTTTCCGAAAATTTTAGGCATTTGCTGCCGAAAACTTTAGAAATTAAATGACCAAATGTCCAACCAAAAGTCGCGAATTTTGGCGAACAGTGGTCGTAAAAAATTAATTTCTTCAATCATTCGCAGAAAAAAAAAATATCCAGTTTTGTAAAAATATCATGGAAAACACATGAATTTAGTCAAAGTTCTGCGATGAAAGCGCAAAATACCGTCGAATAGTAACAAAAAACCGCAAATTTCGATGAAGGATAGCGAAAAGAACCCCACAAATTTCGAAATGAATCGTGAGAAAATGCGAATTTCGTCGAAAGACCTCGAAAAAATCGCGTAAAAACGCGCATTTCAACAAAGAACTGCTTAAAAAGCCTTATTTCATCAAACTTTCGGGGGAGTAAGGACCACGCAAAAAACGTGAATTTCGACAAAAGACCTCGTAAAAGACGCAAATTTCGACAAAAAACGACCAAGATTCGCGAATTTCGTTTAAAAACCGCGCGGAAAACATGAATTTCATCCCAAGACCGCGTAAAAACATGAATTCCGTCCAAGAATCGCGTAAAAAAGCAAATTTCTTCCATGAATCGCATAAAAAACGCAAATTTCATCTATGAATTGTGTAAAAAACGCAAATTTTGTCTAAGAATTGTGTAAAAAACGCTAATTTCATTCATGAATTGCATGAAATGCACATTTCGTCGACAGATTACTCAATAAACGCGAATTATGTCCATGAATTGCGTAAAAATGCGAATTCCGTCCATCAGTTGCGTAAAAAACGCGAATTTCGTTCATGTCAAAATAATATAACACGTAATTTTATTAAATCTAGGTCTGGCATTACATGGGAGGATCAAGTAGGATCTATTTAAAGAATGAAAACTCGCCGTTTTATGATGATCATTAAGGGCTTATAATTAATAAGGTACCCTGGGGTAATAACGCCACGTTAAGGTTCTACCAATTTTAACGGCTTAGTTTTAGATTGTATTTTTCAAACAAATATAGGATCTGATACAGCAACTCATTGACTATCTATATAAAATAAAATAATTTAACAGATATGTATTCATAAAATGTAATGGCGTTCTTTCTTGACCAATGCTATTTGGCGTTAATACCCACCTATATGGGTAATAACGCCATGCAAACAAAACTATAAAATAAGATGGAATAATGGCATGTAGATTTACCAATTTAAAAAATACTAACTCTACAGATCTAGAAATTGACAAATTGCAATCTAAGCTATTGAAAATGTACAAATTTTTTGTGACTTTGAAAGAAAAAGAAAGCTGTGGTGGTGGCGGGGGGAGGAAGCAAAAGAATATCAGATTCTAAGCTACGTTTTGCTTAAAAATGACCATTTAAATAGAATTATTAGAAACAGTGCACGGATTATTTGAATCAGCATTTATATTCCCATGTATGCATTCTGTGCGATAGAAAATATTCATTTTTTTGTGAAAGTGAAAGAAAAAGGAGCGAGGGGGGGGGGGGGGGGCTTCAACAGAATATAACACCCTGTGTCTCTCTTTGCTTAAAATGTTCCGCTTAAATATGATTATAAGAAACATTGCATGGTTTTAACCAATCATAATGTAATATTTTAATCATGTGAAGTTTTATAATAACTAGAGTTATATGTAATAAATATTTTTGTTAAACCTTAACTGCTGTTAGCGTCTCACATACCGCCGAGTTTTTCAAATTTCAGAGTTTAATTTGCAATTTTTAGTTTAACTATAGATACCGGGAAATTTTTGTTTCATTTGGAGTCCTATTACTATCGCTAGAAACTTTTGAATAGCTAAATTTTATTTATAATAGTCCTGTATATAAGGTTCAATACAAAAATAATATTCTAAAAGTTAATTTAACATTTTATTCATCGTTAGATTAAGCGGTCTGACAGGCCGCTCACAGTAAGTTATGCGACAATTTTTGTCACAGCAGTTAAGGGTTAATACTATTACAGTAATCTAGTAAATAGTTTTTAACCCATAACTCCACACTAATGCGGATTCTCCAAACCTACAGTTAAATTGTCGACGTTTTAAAGAGCATGCATTAATAAATTTTTAATAAATTGAATAAAATTTTTGATTAAAAAATATTATCCCAAAGAGATCTCTTATTCAATTTTGTACATAATTCATATGCTTATATACCATTATCTCTATATTAGCAACAAAATTAACCTTTAACTGCTGTTAGCAATCTGACTGAACACTGTACCCCCCCCCCCCCCAAAAAAAAAAAAAAAAAAAAAAAAAAAAAATAGCGTTTAACTTGTATTTTCTAGTTTAACTATAGTTACAACTGAAATTCTCTTTCGTTTGGAGTTCTCGTAATATTGTTAGAAATATTTGAATAGATTAAATTTAATTAGAATTAATTCTGTACAAAAAATTTAGCGCAGGAACAGTATTCTATGATTTTTAATCATGGATCGCATTTTAACCTTTAACTAATGTTACCGGTCTCGTAGACCACTATTTTTCTTTTATTTTTTTAGTTTAACTTGTAATTTTCAGTTTAACTGCAAACACTACCGAAATTTTCTTTCATTTGGAATTTTAGTACTATCACCAGAGACTAAATAGGTGAATATTAAGTATAATACTCTTGTATAAAAAGTTTAGTACAAAAACACAATCCTATGAGTTATTCCCGCCTTTTATTCATCTTTCAATTTTGTGGTCTCATAAACCGCATCACATTCATACGTTAGAATTTCTGTCACTTCAGTTAAAGATTAAATTTATAAAGTTTTGAAAAACACCGAACGCTGAGAAAGCGGACAGTTAAAATTTCGAACTCAATTGAACAATCCAGTAGAAATTTAATAGAAACCTGATTTTGAAGATGCTCGAATTTGAATCTCGAAAACATTTTGATATAGTTTTATTTACAAGAGTTAAAAATTATTTTTTACATTAGTAAAAAAAAAAAATAATAATAATAATAATAATAATAATAATAATATAACAAAAATAAAATAGAGAGATTATTTTCAAGTATTGGGCACTCCCCCCCCCCCCTTAATCTTACCATTTCAACAATGATGATAATGCTGTGCCATATTAATATATAAACCCCCTTCGGATATAGTTCGGCCACTGTTGGGAATCAACTGGGGTAATAACGCCAGGGATTGGCGTTATTACCCCGGGATACTTATTGCGCAGTAAATCCTAAACTACAAATTATCTCGAGAAGATATCCAAAATCTTCTACAACAATTTGAAAGTACATGAAATACACTACAAATTTATGTAATAAACAAAGCATTTCTGGATAAAAAATATAGTCTTCAGATCAAAAACCTTATCTCGCAAATTTTAGATCAAGCGTTAATTTTAGTTGCTTGTAAAAACAATAAGACCTAAAAATGAAACAAATTAACTTGAAGCTGTTTTTTGCGATTTATATGACTCAAAACCCTTCTGCGCAGAGCACATGGGTGTTATTTACCTGATTATTTCATAATTTTGCAAAATATAAGCACTTGGCGTTATTACCCCGCCTGGCGTTATTACCCCAGGGTACCTTATTTCGGTTAATTCACAAAAATGAAAACTTTGACTCTCAGAGGCATCTGCCAGCATCTATCCTTCTCCAAATTTTTAGATCTCTCCGTGGTGATCTCTAGGTAGATTTTTTTAGCCATCGCAAATACATGCAAAGTGAAAACAAACTTTTTTCCTTTCTTTTCTTTCTTTTAAATGCAATCTATTATGAATGTATTGAATTATTTTCTCCGGGATAGTGAAATTTAATCGTTACACAGGATTCTGATACATATTGTTTCCATTTTCACAGATTTTAGTGTGTTACGAATTTTATTTACATGGCTGATATCTTTCTCTTTTTTTTTTTTTTCAAATCATTTAAGCAGGCTTGGAACCAGAAATTTTATTTAATAAATGAAATGAAATACGAACTGTATAAAAAGAAGACACATTTCATTAAATGAATTTACTGGTTTAAAAATCTTTATTCGACTTGGTAAAAGCTCAAGACGGATGGCAACTATGCATTTACAGATATTCATTGTTTTATTTTTTGATAAAGTTTTTTTTTTTTTTTTTTTTTTTTCTGAGGCGAGGAGGGGTGGGGTATAGGGCCCAACCGAAGTTGTACACACAGGCGCTGGATGCTGCTGGCATGTCCCTGAACCTGCCAGAACTTTGTAATGTATAACTGGATCGACTTGCGGAAGTGTCATTCGATTCAGAATTAAAAAATACATAGCAAAACATTCTACAGTACGCTTCAGTTAAAGAAAAAACTTTAATTATCCACCAGAGTAAAAATGCGCCCTCCTCCCCAAACACCTGAAAGCAACTTTTTTCAAGAAAGGGTCAGGGGTCCCATTAAACAATATTATCCCAGCATTGTATAGTGGATAGAAAACATCATGCACGCGACACGATGTTAATACGTCTGACAATGGTATCGTAAGACATTTACAATGCAGAGAATCCATGTAAAAATAACATACGGTTAAATACTTTACGGCATATCATACTTTAAAACGAATTTTGTTTTTTGAAAAGATCACGAAGATTTCAGAGGGGTGCTAAACAAACATGCTAAGGACACCATGATGACCGCACCACACGTGCAGCGGGCAGCCCTGTTTACTTGAACGAATTATCACATTCCATAGATATTATTTTCTGAGATTTATTAGAAAACTTGAGCAAGGACAATGCAAAATATTCTTTCAATATATAGGTATTATAGAAAAAATTATAATAGGATAGGAATGAAATTTGGGGACTTAAATATTTCGATATGTCTAATTGTTCAAAGGTGAAAAAAAGAATATGAGTAAATATTTTAATTGCGTGGATTTTTACATTGCTAATTAAGAATTTAGCCAACGGAGTGAAACAGTGTCCAAGCAGTTACCCGAATTTGGATCATTGGTATAACGTACCAACTTTCTACCAACTGGACTATATCTAGCCTGACACCCTTTCCTCTTATATTTTGGCAAGGCTGCGAATCACAGCACACGATGGAATGTCTTCATGGGTTGCAGACAGGGGCCTCGCTACAGGGGGGAGCCTCCCCCCCCCTAAACGTTTGTACATACTGTAACAGTTGTCAAATTTACAGACTGAACTGGCAAATTAGTTCAAAACTTTAATTAAACACTGTAATACACTTTCTATTTTTGACAGATTTGACGAAAATTACCAATAAAATTCGAAATATTACCAAGTTTTTTACAAATAAAAAACAGTGATAACTTGGTAAAATTATAAAATTAGTTGGCAAACGCCGAGAACTAATTATGTTTGCTTTTTACTGAGTTGGTAAATACTGAATTTTGACTTGGCAATTGAAGGCTGTCTTCCCCACCAATAAAAAGTCTTTGTGAGGGCCCTAGCTACAGACAACAAATCTGCACTGTAAAAAAAATCTGTAAAGGTACTATACTTTATCTAGGAAACTGGGATTCCAAGAACTTTTCCTGTAACGGTAACAACAAAAACTCAAGTTTTAGAATCGGTTACATGGATTTTTCCTGTTATCGTTACATGAAAGTTCTTGGAATCCCAGTTTCCTAGAAAATGTTTAGTAACTTTGCAGATTTTTTTTCACAGTGTGTTACAAGCATAACATGCAAATGAAACCCAGCATTGGCGAAACGGTCTACATGTATATTTTTTGCAGTTATGAGTTACACACGAAATATTGAATGTTTTAACTGCGGGAATTTTTGCATTCCTAACATTTTAGTCAAAAGAATAAAAAAATTGCGGCTACACTGTAAAAAAAGAAATCTGTAAAGGTACTAAACATTTTCTAGGAAACTGGGATTCCAAGAACTTTTCATGTAACGATAACAGGAAAAATCCATGTAACCGATTCTAAAACTTGAGTTTTTGTTGTTACCGTTACAGGAAAAGTTCTTGGAATCCCAGTTTCCTAGATAAAGTATAGTTACCTTCACAGATTTTTTTTACAGTGTAGGATAAAGTATAGATCCATAGAGAATATTCTTTAATAGTGGACACTTTTTCGCTTTCAGACATCTATCTATATATTTGGATGCAAGGTGTCCATTATTCAGAGGTTCTGTTGTAGCAGTAACAGAAAATCCAATTTAAACTGCACTTATTTTTTTTCTAGAATAAATTTCAGCCAAAACATGACGCGATATTTAAAATATCTCTGATAATTGAGCTCTAAATAAAAATACTATTCAAAGACCCAAAATCTGAAATTTTCAAAACTTTAAAATAATAAAAAATACTTCCTCTAACAATCATATGAAAAACTGGTGGAACCACAGAGAGAAAAGTAGAGCTCAACTTAAAAAATGTTGCAGTAAAAATTGGCAAATATTTTTAATCTAAAAAACGCATAGAAAAGAAATATAATTAGACTATATGTAAAGCTCATGAAATTCCTAAATTTTTGCTAGCTAAAAATGTGGCTTAAGATATACTAGTGCCTTAAGGGTGTATTCGAAAAAACACTTTTCCACCTTCAACAGATCGAAATTTTCCGATACAATTTCAGACACAATTTTAAAAGTAGAGACATGAAACTTGCTGAGGAGATTTTTGAAGTGACGTATAAGGTGCCGTGTGATGTCTTTTTACGCTCCATTCATTAGAATTTGATTTATAAACAATTATCCTCTCAGTATGACCCTTTTTTTCGTCCCCAGATCTCCCGCTTCTGAAAAATCCGTTCAAATTAGCAAGTTTGGCAGCCTTTTTTGCAATATTTTCTACATTTATCAAAGAATCGACCATTACGGCACTTTGAGTACATTCTCAATAATACCATTTGCCAGTTTCATGCATTTGAGGGGGAAAATGAACTTAAAAATAAATCGGAAAATAAGCAGTTTGAATCGAAATACATCCTTAAGGGTGTATTTCGATTCAAACTGCTTATTTTCCGATTTATTTTTGAATTCATTTTTGCTCTCAAATACACTTAACTTTCAAAATCTCTTATTTGGAAAGTACACAAGGTGCCGTGATGGTCAATTCTTTGATAAATACAGAAAATATCGCAAAAAGGCAATCAAAAACGGCATTTCGAACCGATTTTTCCCAACCGGAAGATCTGAGAATGAAAAAAAGGGTCTTACTGAGAAGATAATTGTTTATAACTCAAATTCTAATGAATTGAGCTTAAAAAGACATCACACGGCACCTCATACGTCCCTTCAAGAATCCCCTCAGCAAGTTTCATGTTTCTACTTTTTAAAATGTGTCTGAAATTGTATCGGAAAATTTCGAGCGGTTGAAGGTGAAAAAGCGTTTTTTCGAATACACCCTTAAAATCAATCAGGAAAAAAAGACATTTTGAACACACTCCATATTCCAATCGTCCATAACCAGTTTAAAAATTTGGGTTCATAACTATAGGTTACCAACTGATGTAATAAAGAACGAGATCGGTCTGTTCAGTACAAAGTGTGGACAAAATTCCATTCCAGGGGTTTTTGATAAAGTGGAAGATGAAAGCTCCAAGTAAATCCAAAACCTTAAACATATACGATCCAACCATACACTAAACATCTGTGTTCAGAAAGATTTGTCTACATCAATTCCTCAACAATCTGAGTAGAATAATGTTATACTTTAATTATTACTTCATGGTTTTTATTCTAATAACGTTGTGGAGCTTAGTTAAATTGAATCAGTATAACAATACATTCTATTAACTACTTTGCCCAGCAATTATTTTGAGTGTATTAATAGTATGATTTTGAATATAAGGCACTATAGTAAAGCTCAGTCCACATTTTCAGCTAACAAAAATTTGGGTAATTTCATGCGCTTTATAGATAATCTAATTCCATTTCTTTTCTACGCGTTTTTTTTTTTTTTTTTTTTTTTTTTTTACATTGAAAATATTTGCTAATTTTTACTGCAACAATTTTGAAATTGAGCTCTACTTTTCTCTCTGGTTTCACCAGTTTTTCATATGATTTCACAGCTTTTTCAGATCCTTTCAGAAACTTGATTAACCAACTTCAGCTAACAAATCTAAACTAATATTAGTTTTAGTTGAAAGTCATTAATAGACATATTAGTTTGGCAAAATACGGAAATAGAGCCAAGTTGGCGTCAAACATGGCTACAGAACTCCCCTCCCTCTTCCTCTTGTTATTCCCCTTACAGTTTCACCGTATCTACATAGATTTTCATTGCTCCATTTCCAAATTGTTCCAAATCTTCAAGATAAATTTTATCTTTCATGTTCAAAGATAGACATTAAGAACAATGGTTCACCCTTAAGGGTGTTCTTAACTGCTCCACTCAACAAGCGCAAAACCTTTTGACACATTTACAAATTCATTTTTTAACAGAAAGATATAAAATTGGAATGCTTGACTATGGAAGCGATTTCGAATGGAACTTATTTTTCCATTTTAGGATAATTAAATTACCCATCGAGTTATAAGCTATTTCGATTACGAGATCATCCGTTTTTCACCTACTTTTCGACCGGTTTTTCTGCTTTCGTCGGGAAACATGCTCAAAAACGTCAACTTTGAAGGCTTGTTATGAAAAATCTATTGTGTTTTTTAAAAAACAGAAAAATGAGTGGAATTAGACAGTTTCTGAATTCATGCATTTCAGAACAAAAATAAATTGATGCATATGTCACAAAGTTGCCTTTTTTGATTTAAGAACACCCTTAAAGAATCATCCATTTATCAAATATATAGATTTTTATCTGGAAATGTTTGGGCTTTTTATTTATTTATTTATTTATTTATTTTTTTTCGAAAAATCGTGCTGCAATAGTCAAAATTTAATCAAAAATCGATTTATAACAAAAATAAATAAATAAATAAATAAATAAATAGTTTATCTTATCCAACTTGCAAAGAAAAACAAGTGGGGTAAATGTGATCGCAGATCGCACAGAGAGTTTCGTTTAATATTTTTTTTTTAAAGCAACTTATCCTTTAGTTAATAAATTCAAATTGTCAATTTATAATTACTAAATTCTTTCACATGTGGTAGCACCAATAAATTTAATTCAAAAATAATTATAAAAGGAAGTTATTTATTTTAATTAAATTAAAATTGTTTAAATCGAAATATTTAAATAAAATCCAAAATTCTAACTTTTTTTAAAAATCCGAAATAAAAAAAAAAAAAAAATAGCGAAGATATACATAAAATTTTAAATTTCTAAAAGCGAAAAAAGTTGTTTAAAATTATATTTAAAATACTAAATCCATAATAAATTTTGAAATAGAAGAAAATTGACTTTCAAAAAATGTTATGAATGTCGAATGAACTAAACCTAATTATACAAACCTTAAATTGGTCAAAAATACGAAATTTCTTCTTTTTAAATCCATCTTAGGATGATAGTTTAAAGTTGCAGCATCGGGGATCAAATTAAGAACCTTCTATATAGAAGCGAAATGCTTTACATCCAAGCCGTGAAGTCTAGATGCAAAGCGTTGAAATCAAGGTAAAGATTTTAACCCGGGCTTGGCACGAGGCCCGTATCCGACCCGGTGAAATGAAACAGAATTTTCAAACGGGCCGAGCCGGCCGTCCTGATAAAAAAGATTTAGAGGGCCTGAGATAAAACTTTACACGAAGCCGTTAAAATAGTAAGGTATTTGTACCCTATATGGACAGGGCTCTCAATATGGACACCCCTAATATTTTTAAATGTAATAATTTTGTTCGAAAGATGGCTGAACATTTTCGTGAAGAAAAGCAGTTGAAAAGATAATCAAGTCTGGAAAGTGTAAAAAAGTGCGCTGTTCGCCATTTAGGAGGAAACTTGTTATTTCGAGATGTGCTGATCTTAATTACTTGTAAGCTTAAATTCTTATTAGATATGGTAAAATTACATTAAATGTTGAAAAGTGGAGCTTTTTAGAAAGCTAATAAAACACATTTTCGATTGCTATTGCATATTTTGCTTAAAATAATTTTCCTTATTCATTTGGTACAAGATTTAGTAAAACTACGCCCGGTTCCCAATATGGACAGCTTATGTCTCCATCGACTACAACTGTAAGAAAAAAGAAAATTCAACTTTGCCAAGCAATAAATTGAAAAGGCATCAAAGTGGTAAAATCTTTGTTCAACAAGATGCCATTTCAACAATCCCCCAAAAACTTTCCTCCAAAAAACCCTTGCAGAAAAATAAAAAGAAGCCCCCCTCCATTAGGATATCTGTTGGCGAAACCGTAGGTACCAATGGTATGACTTCCTCAACAAAGGAGAGCTCGTACTGCTTCTTTTGCAGTATTGATGCTTTTTCAAACATGCGACCATGCATCACATGTGGCAGATATGTTCATGAGGATTATGTGGGACTTACTGTCCATGGTGAAAAAGTTTCTATTTGTCCATGCTGTGAGGACTGATTAATAACAGATGTAAATTCGCAGACAGATGCAATAAAGCTAAGCAAAACCAACAATATTACTTCATAATATTTACTAGTAACTAAAGGGCTTTGCATGGGTCTTCCAAGAGTAAAAACCGAGAATGCCCCCCCTTCCCTTTCTAAAATGCATGTTCTGAAGACATTTACTGTCCCCCCTCCTCCTCGGAATACTTTAAGATATTTTCTTTATTCCCACTCCTCTAAAATCCCTTGGAAAAGTGGCTCTTCCATACACACAGTGTAGAAAGTCAATAAGGAAACACCTGTCCATAATAGGAACTAGTGGTTCCTTATATGGACATTTGTAAACATTTTTTGCTTTATCATTTAAATAAAAACCATAATAGTTACAAGGTCGCTAATTTTAATAACGATAGTCAACAGTCCAGAGATCATGGTCATATATTTTTGGAGTTCTATCACGTGTACATGGGGGTGAAAAAAATACATTTTCCTTAGGGTGTCCATATTAGGCACTGGCACTATATTAGTTATTTTCAATGAATATGTCTTTCGAGAGAATAAGTATAAATGTGCGTCATGAGCCGATGCTTTTTTAACACCATCAATACAGAAATATACCATGTCCCCGTAGAAATCGCCTTCGGAAAGGTGTCTGTTTATTTTATTTTATTTTAAGCAGAGTTGTGCTGTGCTGTGTCAGACTTGCATTTTTTTCACACATAGTCAATCCGGGTCGGAACTGAATATAATTATTCCCGTGATGTGTAGGGAAAGCAATATGTTTAGTAAAAATATAATAGCGATAACGAACTTTTGTTAACAGGAAATTTAGAACACCTTAAGGGGGCTCTGAAATTCACTGCTCTACAACGCCAATTTTTGACACACTAACGTTAAACTGTAAAAATTTTAAACTGACAGCCTGAGTATTGAAGGGATTTGTAATCAAAGAGCGTTTTCCATTTTTGATAAATAAATTACTTGTCGACGTGTAAGAGATTCTTATCGTGGCTTCAGGTTTTTCTCCTTTTCCGCGATGCCTCTTTCGGAAATTCTACTCAAAACACTTCCGTTAACAGAATTTTTTCAAATCATGGGTAACGCCATTTGATTACTTAGCATTTCATTGAGAATACCTGTAAATCTTATACGTTTTCGAAAAGAAATGTGCCAGAAAGTTGCTCTCTTGGGTTTGAGAAAAGCTCTAATAAATTATAGAGAAATATTTTTACAAATCTAATTTTTATGAATTTTTCAGTTTCAAAAATTATAATGTTTTTAACCAGCCTTTTTTTTTTTTTTTAAATTCTAAATTACATTAATTTTTGTAATGAATCATTATTTGAATGTTGAAACGTCTAAAAACCCAAATAATCGTTAATGCTGCAAATGTGTATTTTCTATCTTAAAAACACTTGATAAATTTAAGAAATGCTGTAAATTTATCTCATAAATATGTATGCAGTATTTTTATAGGGATCATAATTAAATGTTAAATAAAAACTGATGATTTTGTAGAAATTTAGTCGGGCCGGATCGGGCCAAAACTTGGAAATTCCGGCCCTTGCAGACCTATAAATTAAGGTTCTCTTTTGAATTTTAAATGCAAAAATGAACGGGTGATATAGAAAAAACATTAATTTACTTAAAATAATGAAAAACATTTTCAAAATTTTATGATTTGTTGCTTGACACAGAGTATTCTGCTGTAATAACGTGAAATTTGAAGTATCTGACTTATACAATTTTTGTGTATGAAATAGACTTTGTGAATGACGTATACAGATGAACGAAACCCTAAAAATGAGCTCTAACTCAAACAAACAATATTGGACCAAAATTTTCAAAGCTCAAAATATTTTCCCCGGCGAATTAGAATTTTGAACCCCTACGAGTGGGGGAGGTATGCACCTTTAGACCCCCCCACTCCCCCTGGTGCCATCCTTGCTCCTCTGAAAGTTCTTAACTGATAAGGGTGTTCTTAACTGATCCGCTCAACCAGCGAAAAACGTTTTGACACATTTACAAATTCATTTTTTAATAGATAGTTATAAAATTTTAATGCCTGACTATGAAAGCTATTTCGCATTGAACTTATTTTTCCATTTTATGATAATTAAATTACTTATCGAATTATAAGCTATTTCGATGACGCAATCGCCCGTTTTTCTCCTCCTTTTCGACCGGTTTTTCTGCTTTCGTCGGGAAATAGGCTCAAAAGTGTCAACTTTGAAGGCTTGTTATGAAAAATCTGTTGTGTTTTTTTAAAAACAAAAGAATGAGTGCAATTAGACAGTTTCTGAATAACAGCACCTGCTATTTTCATGCATTTCCGAACAAAAATAAATTAATGCATGTTTCACAAAGTTGCCCTTTTTGATTTAAGAACACCCTTCCTTAAAAAAAATGCTTAGCAAATGTGTTTTACTTGTTATCACTTGTTTTGTCATTCTGTATGTAGCTCCAGAATTACCCTTTCCACTTCGAAATCCTTTTCTAATAATTTAAATTATGATGATTTTTTTTTTTTTTTTTTTTTTTTTTTTGTATGTATAAAGAGTATTTTATGTGAAAAGAGGGGGAAAAAAGTAGAATTTTGAACAAAAAACGATTTTTGATAGTGCTGCCATCTACCGTCATTGAAGTATTCGAATTTGAATTCGACTTCTTGAAGAAATAAATATCTTTTAAAATATCTTGAAGATTTTTTTTATTTTTTATATCATTAATTAGTTTAAACATAATATAAATTTCTGAGATATTTTTATTTCTTTTTCATTTTTTCTTTCTTTCTTTTTTAAAGTGGCCATGACTTAAGAATGTATTCCAATCCAAACTTCTTATTTTCTGATCTACTTTTAAATTCATTTTTGATATCAAACGCATCAAATTGGCAAATTCTCTTAGTTAGGAAATATACAATGTGACGTTTTTGTCAATATCTGGATAAATGCGACAAGCATTGCAAAAAATTCTGTCAAAGTGGGCGTATTGAACTATATTTTCCTAAGCAGGAGGTCTGGGAACGAAAAAAAAAAGTTGCACTGAGAAAATAATTGTTCATAAATCCATTTCTAATTAATTGAGCGAAAAGCGAAATTACACCGCTTCTTACACGCGTCTCCAAAAATCCTCTCAGCAAGTTTCATATTTTTGACATTAAAAATGTGTCCAGGCCCTTATTACAGCATGGGCAAATCGGGACTTTGCCCATGGGCCCTGGACTTTAAGGGTGTATTTCGATTGAAAATGCTTATTTTCCGATTTATTTTTAAATTCATTTGTGCTCTCATATGCATCAACCTGGTAAATTGTCTTATTCAGAAAGTACACAAGGTGCCGTGATTGTCGATCCTTTGATAAATGCAGAAACTATTGCAAAAAAAAGAAAAAAAAGCAATCCAAAACGGCATTTTGAACCGATTTTTCCGAAGCGGGAGGTCTGAGAACGAAAAGCAGGGTCATACTGAGAAGATAATTGTTTATAAATCAAATTCTAATGAAATGAGTGCAAAATGACATCACACAGCACCTTATACTTCTCTTCCAAAATCATCTCAGCAAGTTTTATGTTTCTACTTTTAAAAATGTGTCTGAAATGGTATCAGAAAATTTCGAGCTGTTGAAGGCGGAAAAACGTTTTTTCGAATACACCCTTAAGGGTTTATTTCGATTCAAATTGCCTACTTTCCGATTTATTTTGAAATTTATTTTTGCTGTCAAATGCATCAAACTGGTAAATTGTCTTATTCAGAAAGCACACAAAGTGCCGTGACTGTCGATCCTTTGATAAATGCAGAAAATATTGCAAAAAGTGCAATCAAAAACGGCATTTTGAACCGATTTTTCTGAAGCGAGAGATCTGAGAACGAAAAAAAAGGGTCCTACTGAGAAAGTAATTGTTTATAAATGAAATTCTAATGAGTGGAGCGCAAAATGACATCACACGGCACCTTATACTTCTATTCAATAATCCTCTCAACAAGTGTCATGTTTCTACCTTTAAAAATGTGTCTGAAATTTTATCGGAAAATTTCGAGCTCTTGCAGGCGGAAAAGCGTTTTTTCGAATACACCGAACAATATATGTTCTTCTTGAAGCAACCAGTGTTATTAATTTAGTGCTGCCATCTATCCTCTAGGATGAAAGTCCTTAAAGTATTTCCATTTTGAATTCAACTTTCTGAAACTTTTTATGTGCTTTTATTTATTTATTTATTTTTTTTTTCATTCATTTACTAATTTAAACGAAACCTAAATTTATGAGATATTTTTATGTCTTTTTTCGTTTTTTTCTTTCTCTCTTTTATAGAGGGGTGATGATTTAAGAATAATATTTCTTCTTCCTAACGCAATCAGAGTTTAAAATGTAGTGCTGTCATCCATCTTCCAGTATTAAAATCATTAAAGTGTTTCCGTTTTGAATTTCACTTTTTGGAGCATTAAATTATGTAAAAATATATATTGAGTTTTTTTTTTCAATGATGAGGTAGGTTTATTCCCCAATTCATTTAAATGAAACCTAAATTTTTCAGATATTTGTCTTTCTTTTTTAAAGTGACGATTATTGAACAATAATATTTCTTCTTTAATTTCAATTATTTAAATACAAAACAGCGATGTATTTATTATTATTATTATTATTATCATTATAATTCATTTTCCTGTCAGAGGTTTGCTCTAGTTTATCAGCTTTTCATTCTTTCTATGTCACAAAAACATGATTAAAATAATAATATTGGCAATTTAAATAACAATAATAGAAATCTATCTATGTAATTTATTCATTTATAAAGTTCATACGTAAAATTTGAATAAGAACATTCAGACTTATGGTGGGTGGTTACTTCATTATTGTGATTTAAAAAAAATAATAATAATCTATATCAGCGGTTCCCAAACTATGGGTCGCGACCCACTGGTGGGTCGCGGGGGCTATTTTAGTGGGTCGCCGAAACAATCGAGGTTTGTCACAAAAAATAATTTTTATATCATGTGTTAAAAAAATATAACAATTTCAATAGAAAATAATATTTCAAGGGAAACTCCTTAATTCCCACATGAAGAAATATACGATTAGAATATCTATACATCTAAATATAAATATAAATACATCTAAATGGGCTTTGAATTCGTTGATGGAGTGCAACACAATATACTCGCGTGAACATACTTTTTGTACTTGGCTGTTTTTGAAAAACAAGTATAGAAAAAACTATGCTGCATGTTAATTATAAGGTTGAAATTAAGCAGTTTAAACCCTGATATAGATGCTTTCATCGGTAAAAATCGGTGCCAGAAAACATACTGATTATAAAGTTACGTTTTGATAGTAAATAAATGTATTTTTAATTATTTTGCTAGCTTGTGTGCTGTGTTAATTATTGTTCCACTTACAAACATTGGAATAACGAATTGTTGTTATTATTAATAGAGTATCCTTTTTACGAAAATTTTACCTATTGCGTAGGACAGGATAGCTGAAAGCTTATAGATCTCACATAGCAATTTCCATTCTGATATACACCATTATATTAAATGGGTCGCTTTTTTTTTTTTTTGAGTTAGGTCGCGATTTTTTTTTTTTTTTTTTTTTTTTTTTTTTTTTTTTTTTTTTTTACTTAGAGGTGGGTCGCGTACAAATAAAGTTTGGGAACCGCTGATCTATATTATAAAGGCCAAAGGTATCTGTGCGTAACGCATGCGTCATTTTGCGAATGGCAACACTTTCCCATGCAATTTCAGTTTTGCATTTTTCGCTACTACAAATTTTACACTTCTAAAACTCGCATATTTCCGATTTTTACACCGTCGTATACAGAAAAAATGTACTTTTAAATGCAATTTGTTTCAAAGCTGCATCTCAATTTGTTTTTGAGATATTAATTTTTTTATAATTTTTAGTACCAATTTTGTAATTGTGGCAACAGAATCACTCCATTTTCTCTCAAAATTAAAAATAAATAAATAAATAAATAAAAATAAAAATAAAAATAGGAATTAAAATGCGTATACTTTGCAAAAAATGTCGTCTCTTATAAAATCCCGTGATTTCGGTTTTATTTCGTTTTTATTCATCAGTTAAATAACTTCAAGTTTTGAGTTAAAGTGATTTTAAAATGATTAAATTTAAATACCAACATGGTGAATATGGATAAGAGAAGTATGTGTTTAAATTTTGAGAGGATGAAAATTATGACGGGTTTTAATTTCGCGTGAAATTCCATGATCGTGTCAATTTGGAATATATATATATATATTTTTTTTTCATTCGCATTTATACCAAACATAAGAATCTCAATTGATAAATTTATCAAAATAGTTTATCTTTATTATATTTTACTGATTTTATATCCAATTAAAGTTCAATTTTAAAAATTTGGACAACTGAGTTTTATAGTATTTTGTTAATCTTAGCTTAAAATAATATTTGTTTGAGAGGTAGACTGAACAATATAAGATGCATTTTTTACTGTAACTAATTGTGTAGATTTATTATAAATCAATGAAACAGTTCCTTCTTAAATATTTTCTTTTGTCGAATTTCGACGGGTTCCACCTCGTAATAATAATAATAAAAAGAATGACAGCTCTGAGCTTAAGCAAAATAGGCATTTCTATATGATAACCATTTTATTAGGATACAGCTGGTAACCTTTCTATTTTTAAAATTTTAATTAATTAATTAATTAATTAATTAATTAATTAATATTTATTATTTTATTTAGTTAGTAGTTGTTGTATTCTTTATCATGGATAAACGATACCCTTAAGCACCAGATATGCTGTATTTTGATTTAAAAATAGAATTCAGAGATTTCAAATTATTTATTATTTATTGGTCTTTTTATCTGCATTGTAATTAACTTAAAGTCCTGTCTCGTTCAGCGAAAACAGCTGCAAGCTAAAACTAAAGTTATAAAGATTTTTTTTTTTTTTTTTTTTTTTTTTCGAAAATCTCATTAGCATTTCAACAAGTTTTATTTATTTTAATTTCCTCCAGTGATCAGCTATGGTCCATCCACAATTTTTTGATAAATGCAAAAAATATTATTAAAAAATGCTGCCAACGTTGGCGTTTTGAACGGAATTTCCCGAAGCGGGAGATCTGGGAACGAAAAAAAATGGTCATACTGAGAAAGTAATTGTTTATAAATCAACTGTTTCTTTGTATTTATGTCGGCCAATTATCTACACTGTGGGATATAGGCCCTAAGGGGTGGGATGCCCTCCGTGGGGGTCTTTCTAAGGGAACCTAACCCGTATTTACGCAAGATTCAAAGAAAACCACGGAAAACTCCGAACGGTTAGGCCGACGGTCGCGATTGGGTTCGAACCCAGCACCTACTGTCTACCAGTTTAAAGGTCAATAATGAGTGAAAAATTAAATTACATAGCCTCTTATGCATAGCCTCTTCAAAAGTCACCATTGCAAGTTTCACATTTTTACTTTTAAAAATGTGTCTGAAATAGTATCAGAAATTTTCAAGCTGTTGAGGATGTAAAATATATATATATATTTTTTAATGTTCCATTTGGAAATAATTTTACGAGAATTACTTCAATGGATAGAGCCGAGCCTCTTAGAGATATTTTCGGCGTGTATAATGTTCAAAGGCGTCCGGTTACGTTAAGGACCAGACACATAGCACTAACTTCTTGCGGTCAGGCGTCGCTATTTTTGATCTTTCGTGTAGGCGCTTTGATGTATAAAGTGCTTTTTCAGTGACCTTTTTTGAACTTCAAGAGAGAAATCGAACTCGAAATCAGTTGACAGCTTTACGACTGAAGATGGGGGGGGAGATAAACTTTCCTTTCCTTTGTCAATTCGGTACGGTCAGTGCCTCAAAAATCATTTAAAGGGGTTTCACCTTTGTTCCGTACGGAAACAAAGATAGATTTATTGCTCTGTTAGTGTAATAAAAAGTAGTGCTGTTCGCTCGCAGCCTGAGATATTTTCGGCGTGTATAATGTTGAAAGGAGTCCGGTTACGTTAGATTCAGTGTATTTTACAGTTGGTGGTGTATTTTGTCGGCCGATTATCTACGCTATGGGATATAGGCCCTATGGGGTGGGTTGCCCTCCGTGGGGGTCTTTCTAAGGAAACCTAACCCGTATTTACGCAAGGTTCGAAGAAAACCACGGAAAACTTCGAACGGTTAGGCCGACGGTCGCGTTTGGGTTCGAACCCAGCACCTACCGTCTACCAGTTTGGAGGTCAGAACCTCGCGGCCACTGGTGGGGCCATATTTTACAGTTGGATTCAAGACATTCCTACTCGTTCAATAAGATGCCAAAACAGACCTCACCATTTTGAAGTTCAATTGAATTCCTGGAATTCCCTTCTTTTCTCCCCATCTGCAGTTTACAGACAATAAGAAATGGGGGAGATGACAATGGTCTGGGAGATATATATCTCAACCCTACTTAAGGGTGTTCTTAAATCAAAAAAGGCAACTTTGTGACATGTACATCAATTTATTTTTGTTCGGAAATGCATGAAAATAGCAAGTGTTATTGTTCAGAAACTGTCTAATTGCACTCATTTTTCTGTTTAAAAAAAAAAAAAAAAAACACACAATAGATTTTTCATAACAAGCTTTCAAAGTTGACGTTTTTGAGCATGTTTCCCGATGAAACCGTCGAAAAGTAGGGGAAAAACGGGTGATCTCGTGATCGAAATAGCTTATAACTCGATAGGTAATTTAATTATCCTAAAATGGAAATATAAGTTCGATTCGAAATCGCTTCCATAGTCAGGCATTTCAATTTTATAACTTTCCGTTAAAAAATGAATTTGTAAATGTGTCAAAACGTTTTGCGCTTGTTGAGAGGAGCAATTGAGAACACCCTTAAGGGAAAGATTCTTGTCCAGTACTTGGATTGAAAATTGAACCGCAAAAGTCATTAACATCAAACGCGCCGCTAGCGGACATAAAACGCACCGCCTTAGTTCAACTGAAAGTATTGCAGTCTGAATGCAGCCATAAACCCTCTTCCCCTGGAAGTTTTTACACTTTGTGTATTAATGGGACAAAAAGTACAACCACCTCCCCTCATTCTAACTCTATAATGTCCCCAACGCAGTCGCAGGAATCCGCCCCGGAGAAAAAGTTTCTGAATTCAACACTAATTAGACTCCTGACCATCTCTTCTATGTTAAGTAGAAATAATATAGAAATAATCGGTACTGACTAGGTTATCCCGTCGACCAAAAAATCATCGCCAAACTATAAGATTAAATGCCAACAATGGATGATCGTGAATGTCACATTCAATGACATTAAGTACGATTCACGCCAGAATAAGATTCTAGGGGAGGGGGGGGGGGGTGAGTTTCTAATAAAGATGATTGCCGGTTATTTGAGTCGTCGGTTAATAGAATCAGTACTAATTAGAATATTCACTGTATAATACTTAAGCTGAAAGAGCATTTGTGTGGCAGGAAATAATCGCTTTTTTTTTTTTTTTTTTTTTTTTTTTTTTTTCAAAACTCAATAGATTTTTCATAACAAGCCTTCAAAGTTGATACTTTTGAGCACATTTCCCGACGAAAGCAGAAAAACCGGTCGAAAACAGGAGAAAAACAGCTGATCAATTGATCGAAATAGCTTAAAACTGGATAGGTAATTTAAGGGTGTTCTTAACTGATCCACTCAACAAGCGAAAAACTTTTTGACACATTTACAAATTAATTTTTTAACAATAAAATTTTAATGCCTGACTATGAAAGCGATTTCGAATTGAACTTATTTTTCCATTTTATGATAATTAAATTACTTATCGAGTTATAAGCTATTTCGATGACGCAATCGCCCGTTTTTCTCCTCCTTTTCGACCGGTTTTTCTGCTTTCGTCGGGAAATATGCTCAAAAGTGTCAACTTTGAAGGCTTGTTATAAAAAATCTATTGTGTTTTTTAAAAAACAAAAAATTGAGTGCAATTAGACAGTTTCTGAATAACAACACCTGCTATTTTCATGCATTTCCGAACAAAAATAAATTAAAGCATGTGTCACAAAGTTGCCCTGTTTGATTTAAGGACACCCTTAAGTATCATAAAATGGAAAATTAAGTTCGATCCCAAATCGCTTCCATAGTCAGGCATTTCAATTTTATATCTTTCCGTTAAAAAATGAATTTGTAAATGTGTCAAAACGTTTTCCGCTTGTTGAGCGGAGCAGTTGAGCCCTAACTAATCCATGTAATATGCAATTTCACAACTTTAAGTAGAATTTTGCCATTTAATTGAATCACTTTAGTAAATGAAATCTGCTTCAGTAAAACGGCGGATTCCGAAATCCGCCAAAACATTTAAATATTAAGTTTGGTTTTGATTCATATAAGCGGCAATTGTAGAGACCTTTCTTAGCTGTGGGAGGGGTTTTAATCCCAAAACCACCCCCTTGGCTACGCCACTGGACTCAAGTGCTTAAAATGTCATTAAGTGATTTTTATTTCGACTTTTTATTTGTATTTTTATTAATATTCTACTAATTATTTGTTTATATTATTTTATTTATTTATTTATTTATTTATTTATTTATTTATTTTTTTGTTATTTCAAATAAAAATTATGTCAATATGTATAATTTGGCTATTAGTTTGGCGATTTGTATGATTTGGCGAAATTGGTCGACGGGATAACAGAATAGTACCAAATAATCATAGTTAACGAAACCCTATTACTGTGTGGTTATGCATATTTCAATATTGTAATTAAAAGGAGTCTAAGTTGGAAATTATATTGTTGAAAATTATATTTCAGGAAATATTATTGAATTCCAGTAACTCAAAGTAGTTTACATTTTGTTTGTTAGATGGCAGCACCACAATTATTTTAAACTTAACAACTGCTGGCCTGCCATAAGAGCTGCTCTCTTGTGATTACATTCAGAGTTGAATCCAGAGGAGGCCCGGGGGGGGGGACATTCCCCCCGGAGTGATGAAATATCGCCCCCGGAAAATTTGAGATTTTGGGTTTTCAATGGTTAAAAAGAGCAATTCCCCCCCCCTTCCCCCCCCCCCCCGAGCTACTGAAGTCCCTCCCGGAGAAAAGTGTCTGAATTCAACACTGATTACATTCATACTACATATCAAACCTGTTTTGAATATTAGAAACTCCATTAGCATTTGTAAGACATAAAATACTTTTAAATTTATTTTATTCCTTTTTCAGCTGTCTCAGACAGGTCCTTGGACTGCAAAATGTTTCGCGCATCTTTTTAGGTGCGTTCCTAATTATGTAAATACGTAGCACCTATTGTTGTCGTTCAGTCCGTCCGTCTGTCCGTTTGTCTGTCCGTATATAACAACGCAAAAACTACCCAACTGAATCGTTTGAAATTTAAAATACATAATTATTACATAATTTTGTCGATTCATTTCAATTTTTATGAAAATCGGATGCATAGCTCAATTACAGGGACAATCAAAGGGATTCCTTTACATTACGGCCAATGGGGAAAAAGTTTCAAATGCATTTTAATCGTTTGAAATTTTAAATACATAATTATTACACAATTTTGACGAGTTATTTCAAATTTTATCAAAATCGGATGGATAGTTCAACTACAGGGACAATCAAAGATGTTCCGTTACATTAAGGTTAATGGGGTTTGAAATGCATTTTAATGGTGTTATACTCATTCGAGCGTAATAAAATTGATATGCATCTATAAAGTACATATTATAATATACATTTTACATAATCTGTGGTGCAAAGAATATTTGTTATTGACTTACAAGGCCACACAAAAGTATTCCATTGCATAATGGTATAGGGAGAACATTGTTTGGTGCGCATTTTAATTGTAATTATTTACAATTTTATGAGATTGATATATGACACTGATATTTTTAAAACTTCGTTATCGTACGAACGCACCTCATTTGCTACGCTTCACGTGTAATTTCCAACTTGTTACTGTGTTCGGAAAGACTATCGTACGAATTGTCATTATATAAATTAAATAACGCACAGCATACATACAAACTCTTTTCCGATCAGTGGAACAGTTTTCTATACACTAGCAGTGGCAAAAAAATATTAATTTAATTTTCGGGACAGATGGGGTTAGGAGGGTACAGAAGTTTTATTCAGCTTATATTATACAAAAAAAAAAAAAAAAAACTAGTCGTTGGAGGCCACCGTAATACTTACCCATTATATATATGCATATATAATATATGAAAATAATACATTTGAAAACTATTTATAAAATGGATTGCAATTCCAAAACAAAATTTAAACGTGTATTTACATTTTTATTGTGCATAGTAATGCTGTATTAAAGAGATGCTGATGAATCTCTTGCGATAAATTATACAACACGCCTAACTACTCAAGTAATACTGAATTGCGAAAAAGAAACATCCTTATAACTCCAAAAATAATAATCTTATTAACTAACAGTAGGGGAAAAATGAGAGTCCGACCCCAGGAGGAGGCGTGAGGCGCGTGGTGGTGGTGGTGGGCTCCTCCTCCTCAATCCTCCTCCTTAAGCCTCCTCCTCACACCTCCTCCTCCTCATTCCTCAAAGTTGTCTTATAAGAGAAGGGGTTAAAAGGATATTTTTTTTAATTTTAAGCGGGAATTTCAGGGAGTTAGAATTTTTAAACCATACTATAGTATGGGGGTATTTTTTAATGTGGGGACTTTAAAAATTTTCGGCGTGTTACAGTACGTGCGGTATGTTTTTCGATTGAATTTTGCTGTTGTTCATTTAAAAAGGTAATTAAAAATTATGAGTGAAATTTTTTCAACATACTCTAGTATGAGGGATTATTTTTCGAGCGGTGATTTATTAAGAAATTTTAATAATTTAAACTTTAAAATTTTCAACAGTTTAAATTTATTTTGAGTCAAGTGTAAAAGTTAATCCAATTTTACAAATGAATCATTAAAATTAATTTCAAATAATGAGTGAAAAATAATGAAGACACTTTAATTATATCGGCGTGCTGTAGTATGATAGGTTATTTTAATGTGGTAATTTTTTTTCGATTGAATTTTGCTGTTGTTCATTTTAAAAGGTAAT
The DNA here is from genome assembly GCA_964019185.1 of Maratus speculifer. Classification (NCBI taxonomy): domain Eukaryota; kingdom Metazoa; phylum Arthropoda; class Arachnida; order Araneae; family Salticidae; genus Maratus; species Maratus speculifer. Next base: position 316,630,758 of record OZ025296.1, on the reverse strand, counting down.
TAAAAATTAATTAAAAATAAGGAATGAAGCGACTTTTTTTTTTTTTCCACCGTGTTTTAGATGAGGAGTTAAGCGGGTATTTGGGTACACAGAATGTTTTTTTCTGTACTATTATATGAGTGGTTTTTAATTTTAATGTGGCGACTTAAAAATTTTCAGTTTGATGTAATTTAAGAGTTTATTTTTTCGATTTTAAGTGGGAATTTGGGGAGATTGATTTTTTTTTTTTTTTTTTCCACTGTGCTCTTACATGATGAGTTAAGCGGGTATTTTGGAGGAAATTATTATTTTAGACTAATCATTCACGAAGGAAATTTTGCGGATATAAATGTTTAATAGGGGGACTTTAACTTTTTTGCAATGGGATTGACGTGCGCTCGTCGACCTAATCGTACGGAGTTTGTAATTTTCTTCGAATCATGTGTGAATATTGGCTTGGATTATCTTAGAAAGATCTGAATAACCTTAATCCCTGTCTGCCATCATAAATAACATATGCTGGTAATGGGAATTTGGGAATAATAACTTTAAATATTTATTTAATGAAGGAGCTTTAAAATTATTTCGAGTGTTATTTTTAGTCAACTAAGTTATACACTTGATATTTTAGATTAGTTAAAAAATAACTTTAAAATTTGAATGAGAAAATATGTTTCAAAATGGAATTTTACGCACTAACATTTATTTGCGCTCGTTGACTTAACCGTTCGGAATCTGTGATTTTCCTCGAATCATGTGTGAATAACTGTTAGATTTCCTTAGAAAGGTTTGAATAAGCTTCAACCATCATAAACAACGCATGTCTGTAACGGGAATTTGAACTTAATTTTTTAAATATTCATTTTAATGAGGTGACTTCGAAAACAATTTGTAGAACTTTTGAGTGGTAATAATTTTTATTGGGAAACTTAAAAGAATCTTGTGATTTTTTGGGAACTAATTTTTAATTGTTGAAGTTTGCAATCTGTTTTCTTTTGTGTGAGATTGTATAAATGTTGATGAAAACTATTTTTATTCCAATTAATGAAATTTAATAATAAAAAGAATAAAGTGTTCCTCATCAGACACCCCTTTTTCAAAATTCGTGCATATTTTTAAACATAACAATGTGTTTAATATAAGTAATTTTTGTGTGTCCTTTCCTTTCTGAAAGTGTAAGCGATTTTTAACATGAACATCTTTTGACATGTGTAATTTTTCCCTGGCAGAAAAATTTTCAAATAAATAAATTTTAATATTAATAGAATTTTTGACTTTCCGAAGAAAAAAAAAAGGAACTTATTTTTAATGTTTTAATACTTGTCGGTTAAAAAAAAAAAAATTAAACTATATTTATTATCGAAATGAATTCATCTTCATTAATTTAAAAATATATAATATTTATAACCAGTAACGCGGAACTTTTTCAAACCCTGTTAATGAGATTTTATTTAACATTGTATTTTATCTTCAGATCAAAATAATTTGTGAAAAATTTTTAAAACTGTATTGAAAATAATATTTTACATACCTTAACATGAATGAAATCCGAATCGATGTAGAGTTTAATAATTATTTTCTCAAAGAGAGGATACTAAATTCATTGCAGTATATGTGTGTGTGTGTAAACCTAGAAGAATCATTCTTATCTGCTTATCTGATAGCGTTTTCCGAAAAGGGTTGAATCTCTGAATCATAGCTGATAAGGAACTGGGGTTCATGTGTTATCTTAATTAATCTTAATGAGTACTATGTCTAATTAAAATTATTTGACTTGAAATAAAATAAGGTCTTTTGAGTAATATCTTTTGAAAATTTAAGATATAATTATTTAAATCAAATTAGAGGCTTTTTTTTTTCTCATCGATTTATTTTAAATAAAACTAAAATATTTATTTTTTTCTGTACTTTGTTAGCAAAATAAAGAGTGTAATACATTCATTTTGGATTTAACTATTTGAAAATTTAAACTAACCTATGATTAAAATGATTACATAAGGTTGAGTATGTGATCTAGTTAAAAACGGAACACGCATTCATCTAAAACTTTAAATACTTTTGGTTTTGTGTATAAAGTAATGTATGTATTAAATATTAAATGAAAAATATGAATTAACAATAAATGAAAGACATTAACATTAATAAAATATTAATTAAACATTGCATTGATTAAAAACTTAATGAAAAATATTAATTTGGGAATACGCATTCATATAAAACTTTAAATACTTATGGTGTTGTGTATAATGTAATGTATGTATTAAATATTAAATGAAAAATATGAACTAACAATAAATGAAAGACATTAACATTAATAAAATATTAATTAAACATTGCATTGATTAAAAACTTAATGAAAAATATTAATTTGGGAATACGCATTCGTATAAAACTTTAAACATTTATATTTTTTTTGTGTATAATATTATGTATTTATTAAATATTAAAAGAAAAATATGAATTAACAATAAATGAAAAATATCAATTAACATTAATAAAATATTAATTAAACAATGTATTGATTAAAAACTTAATGAAAAAAATTAATATGGGAATACGCATCCTTATAAAACTTTAAACATTTATGCTTTTGGGTATAATATTTTGGATGCATTAAATATTAAATGAAAAATATGAATTAACAATAAATGAAAGACATTAACATTAACAAAATATTAATTAAACATTGCATTGATTAAAAACTTAATGAAAAATATTAATTTGGGAATACGCATTCGTATAAAACTTTAAACATTTATATTTTTTTTGTGTATAATATTATGTATTTATTAAATATTAAAAGAAAAATATGAATTAACAATAAATGAAAAATATCAATTAACATTAATAAAATATTAATTAAACATTGCATTGAATAAAAACTTAATGAAAAAAATTAATATGGGAATACGCATCCTTATAAAACTTTAAACATTTATGCTTTTGGGTATAATATTATGGAGGTATTGAATATTAAATGAAAAATATGAATTAACAATAAATAAAAAATATTAATTAACATTAATAAAATATTAATTAAACATTGTATTAATTAAAATATAGATTAAAAATTTAATGAAAAATATTAATTTCTCATGTAATTAAAATAACACTTTATAAAATAATGAATTAATAATAAATGAAACATGTTCATTCGAAACAACTTGAGAAATACTAATTTGTAATGAAATTAGAAAATACCAATTAATTAAATATTAATTAAAAATTAAATGAAAACTATTTATGAGAGACACATTGAAAAATATTCTCACCTAAAACTTTCATTCACCAGTCCTTAAATCCAACCTTCATCGTTGCTTACCTGTTAGGAAATGTCTGATAGCAACAATTCTTATCTTAACGGTATTTCCCGAAGGTTGACTCACTAGATAAGTAACAATGACAAGTTCAAATCTGAAATTAAGAGTTTATTCATATTGAATATAATTAATATAATGTTTAATTAAAAAGGGACTTAATTTATTTAATACGTCATAATTAAGAATTTAATTAAATCCTAATATTATTTTTTTTATCTAATTAATAGAATAAAAAAGAAATTCTTTTCAACATTTTCAAGAAACATCAAGTTATCGAATACTTAATAGATTATTTTTTTAATGAATGTGTAATTAACATTTTTAAAGGATTTTTTTCTAATTAATTAGTGTTTAATTAAAATTTTCATATTTAAAATAAATATATAAAATAAAAAAGGAATTCTTTTCAAAATTTTCAAGAAACACCAAATTATTATTAAGCAATATTTCGAATAACTACAAACTTTAATCATGATGAGTCATCACTGTGAATGATCTTTTCTTCTCATATGTTATAAAAACAAGTTTAAGTACCCAAATTTATTGATATATTTCATTGTGTGTAGGATCCTTCTTTACTAATCTCGTTAAAATTATTCATTTACCAATGATTTAAACTTCACATTTTAAAGTTATTTATATAATATACTAACATTTGAATATTAAATATCAAATAATGGATATGCACTTTTTACACTCACATCTTACAATGTAATTAGTAACCTAATGTAATGATTTTTAAGCATGTCTTCTTAAATTGTTTTTCAATGAAAGACTATCACAGTTGAATATTTAGCTTTCTCTTCATAACTTTATCGAGAAATATGTAATGTATACCACATGATTTCATTAAATGAATCACAATACAATTCAAACTTCTCATTTTCAATGTTTTATATATACTAGTGTTTATCAAATAGGTGGTTATTCTGAACAATCATTACTTAGTATATTGATGAAAAGTTTGTGTTGAACGGTTTTTAACTCAAATGGTGTGAGAGAAGGATATATTAGGACAGAAGTTATTAAATGTAGAGTCTTTAAAGTTTATACCCGTGCAAGAATTGGCATTTCAAGAAACAAAGTTGTGTCACATTTGAAAGTATTCTTTATATTCGAAACGCACACGTGATCACGATCACATCACTGAAGAGTATAGAGAAGCTGTTTATGTTGTATATAATTTGAATTTTCATTAACACAATATTATAACCGAAGTTTTTCGACAGTTTGAAAAATTATGATGCACAACGTCTGCACACGTTAACACAGAATAAGATTAGCTTATGCCCTTTCGATGATAAGCGTTATTTGCAGGTAAGATGCATTAACATAACAACATTTTCTTGATAATTTTTCTTGCAGGTTTCGAAACCACAAACATCTGATCATACTTCTCATTTTTAACACGCGACACTAACCATTGGGCCATTAAAGCCCGTAATTTAGTAACTAAAAAGTAAGAAAGATCGTCGAAAGTGATTACTTCACACATGCAAAAATAATTTTTATTGTGACTTATCAGTTAAAAATCACGAAGAAAAGAAAAAAATCACATATGTTTTGGATTACTTTGAGAATTTATGAGTCATCTCATCAGTTAAATAGACATATTCACTTCTTATGAAATGTATTATATTTTAGTTTATCAGTCATAGTGTGATTACTTATTAATAATTTTAGTATCATTAAAAAAGTTTAAAAAAAGTTAAATATATCAAAAATACAAGTTCGTGTTAAAGGTTTAAACAAATTGTTAAAATAATTTTACAAAACTATACAAATTATTTAAAAATGATTCACTAATATTTAGTAATCGACAAATTTTAATAGCCATAATCATTTATATGTGACTTAAGTTTTCTGTTTTAACTGTTAAGTTATTAGATTCCCCCCTTCAATTACATCACATTGATAAGTTTTAATCAACCAACCAACCATTCAACTGTTTCCGCAAACAACTAGTATGTCAGTTAGATTTCCAGTTTTAACTGTTAAATTATTACATCCCCTCCCCCTCAATTTCATCTCATTGATAAGTTTTCAACAACCAACCACCCAACTATTTATCAACCCTAACAACCAGGTATTTGTTTGCCCTAGTAACCAAAAAGCTTTTATTGACACATGAACAAAATTTTTAAGATCCAAGACTTGTCATTTTTAATCGAAAAAACAATGACATATGTAATAATTTTTCCTTATTTAAATGAAACCTTTGCATGTGCATGGTAAAACTTGGAAAATTCATTTAATACACAAATTTAAAGTCAACAGACAAGGTCTTCATACTTCTTTTAGTATTTTACTAACATTTTACCAAATATCTTAAGAAATCAACAAATTATTTTAATAAAAATTCTCATTTGTAAGTGACGTTACTAACCTAACTTGAAAAAATTAACTTGTCAAAGCAGGTTTTGATTATTCCAACTTAGTAATAATCATAAGTTTCATATGATAATCAACCTGTTTGGTTATTTCCCAGTATGGTTTTATAAAAAAAAGTCTCACATGCAAATAACATAACTTAACTAACTTGAAAAAATAACTTGTCAAAGCAGGTTTTCAATGTTTCAGCTTAGTAATATTCATAAGTTTTATATGATATTCAACCTATTTGGTTATGTCTCAGCATATCTTTATAAAACTTATCTAAAAAACCTTTAATATCAATGTTTAAAAATATGTGAATAATTCATTTAGTCTTTTAAAGATGATTATTTTCCCTTCTATTATTTAAAAAACATTTTTAAATAAAATTATTACTGATCCCAGTCACTCGTTTATCCCAGTGTTATGAAATGTGCAAGCGAAACTTTTCATTCTAATTTTCATATTTTATTATTTCAAATTATTGTTTTCAAGTTGTACTAAAATTTGGAAAAAAATATTTAATTTTCATGCATAATTAAATTGAAATACTTTAATAATAAAGACACATTTAACATTGTATACTCACCTAATCCAACACTTTCACAAATACACGTCCTACTCACTCCAAGGTTTAGGAAGAAATGAGAGATTCAAAGTCCTTATCAGAAAATGTTATCAGATAATTTTATCTTAAGATAGGTGACGTCATAGAACATATGTCATCAACTGGTCACGTGATGTATATTATATGACCGGTGCTTTGTTAATTAATTCATCTTATTAATTAATTATTAAGTATTAAAATAATTATCAATTAATTCATTAATTAAATTAATTAATTTTATTAATTAATCTTATTAAAATAATTATTATTTCTAATAACAAAGAATTAATTATTATTTCTAATAAAATTAATTAATTTAATTAATGAATTAATTGATAATTATTTTAATACTTAATAATTAATTAATAAGATGAATTAATTAACAAAGCACCGGTCATATGATATACATCACGTGACCAGTTGATGACATATGTTCTATGACGTCACCTATCTTAAGATAAAATTATCTGATAACATTTTCTGATAAGGACTTTGAATCTCTCATTTCTTCCTAAACCTTGGAGTGAGTAGGACGTGTACTTGTGAAAGTGTTGGATTAGGTGAGTATACAATGTTAAATGTGTCTTTATTATTAAAGTATTTCAATTTAATTATGCATGAAAATTAAATATTTTTTTTCAAATTTTAGTACAACTTGAAAACAATAATTTGAAATAATAAAATATGAAAATTAGAATGAAAAGTTTCGCTTGCACATTTCATAACACTGGGATAAACGAGTGACTGGGATCAGTAATAATTTTATTTAAAAATGTTTTTTAAATAATAGAAGGGAAAATAATCATCTTTAAAAGACTAACTGAATTATTCACATATTTTTAAACATTGATATTAAAGGTTTTTTAGATAAGTTTTATAAAGATATGCTGAGACATAACCAAATAGGTTGAATATCATATAAAACTTATGAATATTACTAAGCTGAAACATTGAAAACCTGCTTTGACAAGTTATTTTTTCAAGTTAGTTAAGTTATGTTATTTGCATGTGAGACTTTTTTTTATAAAACCATACTGGGAAATAACCAAACAGGTTGATTATCATATGAAACTTATGATTATTACTAAGTTGGAATAATCAAAACCTGCTTTGACAAGTTAATTTTTTCAAGTTAGGTTAGTAACGTCACTTACAAATGAGAATTTTTATTAAAATAATTTGTTGATTTCTTAAGATATTTGGTAAAATGTTAGTAAAATACTAAAAGAAGTATGAAGACCTTGTCTGTTGACTTTAAATTTGTGTATTAAATGAATTTTCCAAGTTTTACCATGCACATGCAAAGGTTTCATTTAAATAAGGAAAAATTATTACATATGTCATTGTTTTTTCGATTAAAAATGACAAGTCTTGGATCTTAAAAATTTTGTTCATGTGTCAATAAAAGCTTTTTGGTTACTAGGGCAAACAAATACCTGGTTGTTAGGGTTGATAAATAGTTGGGTGGTTGGTTGTTGAAAACTTATCAATGAGATGAAATTGAGGGGGAGGGGATGTAATAATTTAACAGTTAAAACTGGAAATCTAACTGACATACTAGTTGTTTGCGGAAACAGTTGAATGGTTGGTTGGTTGATTAAAACTTATCAATGTGATGTAATTGAAGGGGGGAATCTAATAACTTAACAGTTAAAACAGAAAACTTAAGTCACATATAAATGATTATGGCTATTAAAATTTGTCGATTACTAAATATTAGTGAATCATTTTTAAATAATTTGTATAGTTTTGTAAAATTATTTTAACAATTTGTTTAAACCTTTAACACGAACTTGTATTTTTGATATATTTAACTTTTTTTAAACTTTTTTAATGATACTAAAATTATTAATAAGTAATCACACTATGACTGATAAACTAAAATATAATACATTTCATAAGAAGTGAATATGTCTATTTAACTGATGAGATGACTCATAAATTCTCAAAGTAATCCAAAACATATGTGATTTTTTTCTTTTCTTCGTGATTTTTAACTGATAAGTCACAATAAAAATTATTTTTGCATGTGTGAAGTAATCACTTTCGACGATCTTTCTTACTTTTTAGTTACTAAATTACGGGCTTTAATGGCCCAATGGTTAGTGTCGCGTGTTAAAAATGAGAAGTATGATCAGATGTTTGTGGTTTCGAAACCTGCAAGAAAAATTATCAAGAAAATGTTGTTATGTTAATGCATCTTACCTGCAAATAACGCTTATCATCGAAAGGGCATAAGCTAATCTTATTCTGTGTTAACGTGTGCAGACGTTGTGCATCATAATTTTTCAAACTGTCGAAAAACTTCGGTTATAATATTGTGTTAATGAAAATTCAAATTATATACAACATAAACAGCTTCTCTATACTCTTCAGTGATGTGATCGTGATCACGTGTGCGTTTCGAATATAAAGAATGCTTTCAAATGTGACACAACTTTGTTTCTTGAAATGCCAATTCTTGCACGGGTATAAACTTTAAAGACTCTACATTTAATAACTTCTGTCCTAATATATCCTTCTCTCACACCATTTGAGTTAAAAACCGTTCAACACAAACTTTTCATCAATATACTAAGTAATGATTGTTCAGAATAACCACCTATTTGATAAACACTAGTATATATAAAACATTGAAAATGAGAAGTTTGAATTGTATTGTGATTCATTTAATGAAATCATGTGGTATACATTACATATTTCTCGATAAAGTTATGAAGAGAAAGCTAAATATTCAACTGTGATAGTCTTTCATTGAAAAAAAATTTAAGAAGACATGCTTAAAAATCATTACATTAGGTTACTAATTACATTGTAAGATGTGAGTGTAAAAAGTGCATATCCATTATTTGATATTTAATATTCAAATGTTAGTATATTATATAAATAACTAATGTGAAGTTTAAATCATTGGTAAATGAATAATTTTAACGAGATTAGTAAAGAAGGATCCTACACACAATGAAATATATCAATAAATTTGGGTACTTAAACTTGTTTTTATAACATATGAGAAGAAAAGATCATTCACAGTGATGACTCATCATGATTAAAGTTTGTAGTTATTCGAAATATTGCTTAATAATAATTTGGTGTTTCTTGAAAATTTTGAAAAGAATTCCTTTTTTATTTTATATATTTATTTTAAATATGAAAATTTTAATTAAACACTAATTAATTAGAAAAAAATCCTTTAAAAATGTTAATTACACATTCATTAAAAAAATAATCTATTAAGTATTCGATAACTTGATGTTTCTTGAAAATGTTGAAAAGAATTTCTTTTTTATTCTATTAATTAGATAAAAAAAATAATATTAGGATTTAATTAAATTCTTAATTATGACGTATTAAATAAATTAAGTCCCTTTTTAATTAAACATTATATTAATTATATTCAATATGAATAAACTCTTAATTTCAGATTTGAACTTGTCATTGTTACTTATCTAGTGAGTCAACCTTCGGGAAATACCGTTAAGATAAGAATTGTTGTTATCAGACATTTCCTAACAGGTAAGCAACGATGAAGGTTGGATTTAAGGACTGGTGAATGAAAGTTTTAGGTGAGAATATTTTTCAATGTGTCTCTCATAAATAGTTTTCATTTAATTTTTAATTAATATTTAATTAATTGGTATTTTCTAATTTCATTACAAATTAGTATTTCTCAAGTTGTTTCGAATGAACATGTTTCATTTATTATTAATTCATTATTTTATAAAGTGTTATTTTAATTACATGAGAAATTAATATTTTTCATTAAATTTTTAATCTATATTTTAATTAACACAATGTTTAATTAATATTTTATTAATGTTAATTAATATTTTTTATTTATTGTTAATTCATATTTTTCATTTAATATTTAGTACATCCATAATATTATACCCAAAAGCATAAATGTTTAAAGTTTTATAAGGATGCGTATTCCCATATTAATTTTTTTCATTAAGTTTTTATTCAATGCAATGTTTAATTAATATTTTATTAATGTTAATTGATATTTTTCATTTATTGTTAATTCATATTTTTCTTTTAATATTTAATAAATACATAATATTATACACAAAAAAAATATAAATGTTTAAAGTTTTATACGAATGCGTATTCCCAAATTAATATTTTTCATTAAGTTTTTAATCAATGCAATGTTTAATTAATATTTTGTTAATGTTAATGTCTTTCATTTATTGTTAATTCATATTTTTCATTTAATATTTAATGCATCCAAAATATTATACCCAAAAGCATAAATGTTTAAAGTTTTATAAGGATGCGTATTCCCATATTAATTTTTTTCATTAAGTTTTTAATCAATACATTGTTTAATTAATATTTTATTAATGTTAATTGATATTTTTCATTTATTGTTAATTCATATTTTTCTTTTAATATTTAATAAATACATAATATTATACACAAAAAAATATAAATGTTTAAAGTTTTATACGAATGCGTATTCCCAAATTAATATTTTTCATTAAGTTTTTAATCAATGCAATGTTTAATTAATATTTTATTAATGTTAATGTCTTTCATTTATTGTTAGTTCATATTTTTCATTTAATATTTAATACATACATTACATTATACACAACACCATAAGTATTTAAAGTTTTATATGAATGCGTATTCCCAAATTAATATTTTTCATTAAGTTTTTAATCAATGCAATGTTTAATTAATATTTTATTAATGTTAATGTCTTTCATTTATTGTTAATTCATATTTTTCATTTAATATTTAATACATACATTACTTTATACACAAAACCAAAAGTATTTAAAGTTTTAGATGAATGCGTGTTCCGTTTTTAACTAGATCACATACTCAACCTTATGTAATCATTTTAATCATAGGTTAGTTTAAATTTTCAAATAGTTAAATCCAAAATGAATGTATTACACTCTTTATTTTGCTAACAAAGTACAGAAAAAAATAAATATTTTAGTTTTATTTAAAATAAATCGATGAGAAAAAAAAAAGCCTCTAATTTGATTTAAATAATTATATCTTAAATTTTCAAAAGATATTACTCAAAAGACCTTATTTTATTTCAAGTCAAATAATTTTAATTAGACATAGTACTCATTAAGATTAATTAAGATAACACATGAACCCCAGTTCCTTATCAGCTATGATTCAGAGATTCAACCCTTTTCGGAAAACGCTATCAGATAAGCAGATAAGAATGATTCATCTAGGTTTACACACACACACATATACTGCAATGAATTTAGTATCCTCTCTTTGAGAAAATAATTATTAAACTCTACATCGATTCGGATTTCATTCATGTTAAGGTATGTAAAATATTATTTTCAATACAGTTTTAAAAATTTTTCACAAATTATTTTGATCTGAAGATAAAATACAATGTTAAATAAAATCTCATTAACAGGGTTTGAAAAAGTTCCGCGTTACTGGTTATAAATATTATATATTTTTAAATTAATGAAGATGAATTCATTTCGATAATAAATATAGTTTAATTTTTTTTTTTTTAACCGACAAGTATTAAAACATTAAAAATAAGTTCCTTTTTTTTTTTCTTCGGAAAGTCAAAAATTCTATTAATATTAAAATTTATTTATTTGAAAATTTTTCTGCCAGGGAAAAATTACACATGTCAAAAGATGTTCATGTTAAAAATCGCTTACACTTTCAGAAAGGAAAGGACACACAAAAATTACTTATATTAAACACATTGTTATGTTTAAAAATATGCACGAATTTTGAAAAAGGGGTGTCTGATGAGGAACACTTTATTCTTTTTATTATTAAATTTCATTAATTGGAATAAAAATAGTTTTCATCAACATTTATACAATCTCACACAAAAGAAATGCGAATACAGATTGCAAACTTCAACAATTAAAAATTAGTTCCCAAAAAATCACAAGATTCTTTTAAGTTTCCCAATAAAAATTATTACCACTCAAAAGTTCTACAAATTGTTTTCGAAGTCACCTCATTAAAATGAATATTTAAAAAATTTAGTTCAAATTCCCGTTACAGACATGCGTTGTTTATGATGGTTGAAGCTTATTCAAACCTTTCTAAGGAAATCTAACAGTTATTCACACATGATTCGAGGAAAATCACAGATTCCGAACGGTTAAGTCAACGAGCGCAAATAAATGTTAGTACGTAAAATTCCATTTTGAAACATATTTTCTCATTCAAATTTTAAAGTTATTTTTTAACTAATCTAAAATATCAAGTGTATAACTTAGTTGACTAAAAATAACACTCGAAATAATTTTAAAGCTCCTTCATTAAATAAATATTTAAAGTTATTATTCCCAAATTCCCATTACCAGCATATGTTATTTATGATGGCAGACAGGGATTAAGGTTATTCAGATCTTTCTAAGATAATCCAAGCCAATATTCACACATGATTCGAAGAAAATTACAAACTCCGTACGATTAGGTCGACGAGCGCACGTCAATCCCATTGCAAAAAAGTTAAAGTCCCCCTATTAAACATTTATATCCGCAAAATATCCTTCGTGAATGATTAGTCTAAAATAATAATTTCCTCCAAAATACCCGCTTAACTCATCATGTAAGAGCACAGTGGAAAAAAAAAAAAAAAATCAATCTCCCCAAATTCCCACTTAAAATCGAAAAAATAAACTCTTAAATTACATCAAACTGAAAATTTTTAAGTCGCCACATTAAAATTAAAAACCACTCATATAATAGTACAGAAAAAAACATTCTGTGTACCCAAATACCCGCTTAACTCCTCATCTAAAACACGGTGGAAAAAAAAAAAAAAAAAAGTCGCTTCATTCCTTATTTTTAATTAATTTTTAATTACCTTTTAAAATGAACAACAGCAAAATTCAATCGAAAAAAAATTACCACATTAAAATAACCTATCATACTACAGCACGCCGATATAATTAAAGTGTCTTCATTATTTTTCACTCATTATTTGAAATTAATTTTAATGATTCATTTGTAAAATTGGATTAACTTTTACACTTGACTCAAAATAAATTTAAACTGTTGAAAATTTTAAAGTTTAAATTATTAAAATTTCTTAATAAATCACCGCTCGAAAAATAATCCCTCATACTAGAGTATGTTGAAAAAATTTCACTCATAATTTTTAATTACCTTTTTAAATGAACAACAGCAAAATTCAATCGAAAAACATACCGCACGTACTGTAACACGCCGAAAATTTTTAAAGTCCCCACATTAAAAAATACCCCCATACTATAGTATGGTTTAAAAATTCTAACTCCCTGAAATTCCCGCTTAAAATTAAAAAAAATATCCTTTTAACCCCTTCTCTTATAAGACAACTTTGAGGAATGAGGAGGAGGAGGTGTGAGGAGGAGGCTTAAGGAGGAGGAGCCCACCACCACCACCACGCGCCTCACGCCTCCTCCTGGGGTCGGACTCTCATTTTTCCCCTACTACTAACAGTTTATTGCGTCGGATTAAGCGTCTCATTTCCAATTAAAATATATCTTTGAATTAAAATTTGAATGATATACAGGGTCATGAAAAATCGAAGAATATGGAAAGCAAGATTACAGATATCTCGGCAACTAATAATTCGATCCACTTCGTTCTTTATGCAAAATTTGTGTTATTTTATTGTCTTTTACGATCACCCCTTAAAATAAAAAGATTCGAAAGTTTTTATATACCTTTCACCAGAACGAATTTTTCGAGAGTCCGAAAAAAATAGTTCCGGATAATCGAGGTTATTGATATTAAATAGGCTTCGTCCCATTCTTACATACTAAGTACATACGAAATTTCAAGTCTCTATCTCAATTTGTTCGGTAGGTAGAGCGTTTACAGTCAAACAGACAGACAGACAGACAGACGAATGGCAAAATTTTTTTTTCTAAAAATATGTTTTTCGAAATCTCCAGTGTCGAAAACGTGTAAATCCGTCAAAAAAATTTTTTCGATTTTATAAACGATTGCAAGACTTACCCTATACTACGTATGATGGGTAAGTAAAAAACGTTGGTACTTACGTATTAACGCCACCGCAGCAGAAGGTGCCGGTAATGCACCAATAAAGAATAATCTTGTTGTTCGGCTTTTTTTAGTGCTTTCTTTTTTTGTTCATTATTGACGCCATTTTTTATTGCTTTTTTGGCTCATTTTTG